>CAIGRO010058528.1:685-12332 GCA_903798355.1 Fraxinus baroniana
GGGGGTGAATAGGTGTAAATGCGGAAATTAAAAATTTTAATTAATCAGCAACAAGTCACTAATTAATTATCTCTAGATGGTTATGCAATCAGTTCAATTATCCTATGTTTGAATATCACAGAATATAAAATCAGTAAATAACACAAGGTATGATCACAGAGAAATTCCAACGGGGTAAAAACTCCAGGTACTTTGCCCGTCAAAATTCGTTATAAACGATTGAACTTGCAGTCTGTCAAACAAGACAACGATACGAACTTTCTGAACTCCTGACTGTAATTACCATAGCTTTCCTAGATTTTATGCTCCTACACCAACTCCCAGTTGTAGTTTTCAAAGCTCTCCTAGAATGTGCAATCATGCAGCAACTCCCGGCTTTATCAATTCATCTATCTCATGTGGATCAACGAAGAACTTCACGTTCTTCACCAACTGGAACTCTAGTTTCCTTCCATTGATCTTCAGAACTCTCACAGTTATGTAGGAAGCAGCAATTTGGTATTTAAATTTTGAATATGATGTTTTCACCCCTCAAGAATCAATTGAAGAATGAAGGTTGAAAGCTAATTTGTGAAGATGAAATGAAAACTGTATGAATCCTTAATGTTCAACCTTAGAAAAAACGTTATGTGACGTTTGGTATTTTATAGTTTAGGTTTTGTGATTGAATGGGCCGGATATTAATCTGTTTATGAGTTCATGTACAAGTACAGATTGATCAAAATAAATCGATTCTTAATTATATATCTTGATTCCTTGAATATGTGTCAAACAATTTAATTGCAAATATTAAATCTCCAAATGTACGTAGTCTAATTTTATGGATAAAAAAGGAGCTCAATATGATTCGGTTGAACAAATATGTGTCAAACAATTTAATTGCAAATATTAAATCTCCAAATGTACGTAGTCTAATTTTATCGATAAAAAAGGAGCTCAATCTGATTCGGTTGAACTGAAGGAAACTGGAGGCGTTGATTCTGCAATAACAGTAGAGAAGCCAAGGCCCTAACCACGTGAATCCAAATCATCAGATCACCCAAAAATTCGTTACAGTTCTACATAAGTTTATCAAAACACCCTCGAGAAATCCAAAACTACCCAAATTCTTTCCCGCCCACGAGGGTCATAAATGTAAATTCCCTATTACCCTTAGAATTCAAGCGCCAAAGCAAAACCCCCAATACACAAATCATTTTTCTTGCTTCACTCTCAAGAATTGAAACAAATTTGAAAGAGAGAAGGAAAAAAGAGATTCAGATAGTGTTCTTCAATGGCTTCAACTATAATTGAAGCCTGCAATAAGAGAAAAATGAGAAATTATTCAAAACTCTTTGAATTTGAAAAAGTTTCTACCCTGTGTGGATCATTCGGAGAAAACATTCGATGTTTTCTACAAGATGCTGCGGAACTTGAAGATTATACGGTTAATGGGATGCCCATATGGTGCATTCTGATTGTTTCTGAGCACAATGGTGTTTTCCCACTCTATACTATTGAAGAAACCGTTGAACACTCTGTGAATCCCTTCTGCGATCACTGTAAATTATCAGGTTGTATAGTTTATTCGAACGATTTTATGATTTTGAATTTCAGTCTCTTTTGATGTTCTTGATTTTTATTTTTATTTTCTGAGAGAATTGGGTTGTTATGGCTATAGGATGGGGACACCATTATGTGTCGAAGAGGAGGTATCATTTCGTAATTCCTGCAAATGAGAATTGGAATAATCAAGTTAAGGGGAATTTCTCTGAGCTTCAGAGTCATAATTTATACGGTTTGATTCATTGCAATGGGTATGGGCATCTTATATGCATCAATGGGTTTAATGAGGATTCGATCTTCCATAATGGTAGCGATTTTATGGACTTTTGGGATCGTCTTTGCACAACTCTTAAAGCCAGGTAAAACATTGAACAATGTTCTAGAAAATTATGTTTTAGTTGATGAATTTGAAATTATGAATCTGAATGTCAAGAAAATTTTCAGGGAAATTTCTGTCTGCGACATTTTGAAGAAGGGAAAAATGGAGCTGAGATTGATTCATGGTGTGGCATATGGGAGATCATGGTTTGGAAATTGGGGCTACAGATTTAGTAGTGGGAGTTTTGGGGTTTCAGAACAGAAGTATGATACAGCAATTCAGATACTGGGTTCATTAGGCCTCAATCAAATCATTAATGATTTCAAGAATGATGGAAAAGGAATGGAAATCAAACAAATAATTGACAAGTACAGAGAATTGAGTGAAAAGCCATTGATTACTATCAGTGATTTGTTACAATACATTTTTGCTAATTCTTGTGGATATGAGTCGAAAACAGAGGGTAGTCCGATCAGTTTCAGAACATTTGTGAATTTATTGGCAAAAGGTGATTGCAGATGGGCTTCTAGGAGACTTGAGCATGTGCTAGTTGTAATTATAAAGCTCTTGAATGAGCATAAAGCTAATAATCTTAACAGAAAATGTGGTATGTCTAGGCACGAGCTAAGGGAAGAGGCAAGAAAATCTATTGGGGACACAGGTTTAATTGATTTTGTGCTCAAATCTATCAAATCGTTTGCAGTGAATAATCAAATTATTCAACGAACAATAAATCCACTGACTCGATTAGTGGAATTTACTATCTATGATGTTGTTAAAGAAGGAGAAGGATTGAAGTGGCCAATTTCAAGAATGGATTCTGGTTGCAGATATTCAAGAAATAAACTGGAACAAGCAGCAAAAGTTGTCGTGAATATTTTGAAGGAAAATAGAGGAATAGATTCTATGGCGCGGCAAGAATTACGAGACAGGGCTAGGGAATGCATCCGTGACACTGGATTGATTGATTATGTGCTGAAATCATTAGATAATGCTATTCTTGGGAATCAAATTGTTTACCGGTCAAAAAATCCAACTACGAATAGGATTGAATACTCTCTTGAAAGTGTTACCAAACAAGGCAACATGGAAAAATCTGAAATAATATCACCTACCCTGGATAACGAAGTGGGCTTGTATTTAAATGAGGATATGCTATTTCTGTATAAGAATGTGCTGTTGGGCTATTCTGAATCGAACTTAGTTGGTTTGGCAACTCAGCTTGTGTTGGACAGCAAGCAATTTGTGAAAGTGTGGAAAATTGAAGGAGAAGTTATCAACCAGTTAATGACATTGGCCTGCAAGGTTTTGCCTAGTTTTCACGAGTTGGAGACCGAGCTGACTAGACCGTTGTCGCCTGGGGTGACAGTAATGATCCCACCTGGGATTACCATTGGTGACCTTAAGGTGGTGGCACAACGTGCACTGAGGGATACTTATTGCATTATGGATGACTTTGTGGTAAAGCAAATCGGTGGATTGAGAGGAATAGATGACGAGAAGGTGCTGTCTTGCACCCTGGAGCCGGGTGCTCACATTTGGGTGAGAGGTTGTGGGATGGATTTGGCTACAGAACTAAGGTATGAAGATGGCACCTACAAGTCCACTCTGGATCGTACGATGGTTTGTTACATTGAAGACGATGATGTTGAGGTATTAAAATATGTGAATCAATAGGAAAAGTGTAAAAACTATAGTAATTTTATAAAACTAATGAAGATATTGTTAGTTATTCAGACATAGTAACTTTGTAGCGGAGCTGACAATTACACTGTTTAGAAATTGTGTATGGAAAGTGGAATAGATTTGAGCATGAAATACAGCAAATGCGGCAAGTACATTTCCGAATGGAATTTCATAAAAATCCACCTGTTACGATGTTCCTATGGAATTATAGATTTTACACTGAAAAAGATTAGGGGGTGACTTTAAGCTCATTGATTTTGCGGCACCCTGAAACGTCGTCTGAATAACTAGTTCAAGCAGACGCAGTAGATATATATGCTCAGATTTCTGAATCAGAATGCCCTTGAAGAACTATGTATGGTTGCAATCATGGATACACGCTGGGCAATTCTCGCTTAACAAGTTGCAACTTTAAGTGGAGAATAGTATACGAAGTGATTCAACATAAATGATAGGGAAAATTGCAGTATCTAACATTTCCAATCTTTGCAAATAACTTTCAATTTGTGCCAACGAAGGATCCTAATCTTTCAAAAATATGCAGTTGGAGTCCAAATGGATGGAAACTGTCAATTTGACCGTTAGTCAAAAGATTGATCGGATTTTAAAAGGTTAAAATAGTAAAATTATATTTAAATAAAATAAAAATTAAAAGCCAAAACCCTGTCATCTTCCACACCCCACCCCACCCCACCCCACCCCATCCCATCCCATCCCATCCCAAAACCATCAACTCGTGAACTCAAAAAATACCAACAACTCCTCCTTCGATCACACCCACCGTCGCGGACTATCGTTTGGTGATTTTGGTACGTGGATTCTATGGTGGTTATGCTTAGGTTTAGGTGTGGTATTTGATTGTGGATGTGGTAATGGAGAGGAGGGGAGGGGAGGGGAGGTTGTGCTAGCGATGGGGAGGTTGTGCCGATAGTGGTGCCGACTGGTGAGTGGGTGGCGATGCTAACTGTTTATTTTTTTTTCCTTTCTCTTTTTCTTTTTTAGTTTACTTTGTTTTATTCTATTTCTGGTTTTTAAATTATTTTATTTTATATATAAAATAACAATGTTACCATTTTACCCATTCTAATTTAGCCAAAAATCCACTTTTGTTGGTCAACTAACGGTCAAATATATGGCTTGAAATCAGCTGCATATTATTAAAAGTTTAGTGACCTTCATTGGCACAAATTGAAAATTAGAGTAAAGTCTACAAAAACTATTGCCGCAATTTTCCATACAAGATATTGTTTATTTACGTTCAAGATGAGCAATTATTGAACTTAAATATAATTAGTGCATGGTGAATTTCTTGTAGTCCATTAACAAGGAAACTACTACATTAATTGACCAATAGAATTTCCTAACTTGTATGGTAATCTGACCAACAAATGTATATATTACATCAGATTACAATGATCTTGAACTATTACGAACCTTTTTTTTTTTCATTTTTAATTATCAAATGGAGAATTTTTATTGGAGGTCACCTAACTTTAAAAAGTCTTCATCAAGTCATCAAACTTCAGTTTTATTTCAGATCTAATCCTTTCTTAGATGCCTTCAAAGTAATTGACAAGACTTGCCTTCACTTAGCTCACTTCGTCGTGCTAGGTTCAGTGTTTGGGATTAGTGATCCAAACTCTTATGATCGTGGGCCTTGCCAAGAATAGCCCAAAAAACTGAAATTAACCTTTACATTGGTAAACTCTTTCGGACGACTTTAAAAGTCAAAATAATTATAATTCGTTTGAAATAATGCAACCTCTGTCTGCATTGAAATCATTCACACGATATATTAGAATAATTATTTTTTTATGATTTTAGACTCTCGGTGCATTTTCGACGACTAAATTACCAGAAACATACTAAAAGACACTATAACTACTTTTCCAGCAATCTCCCATTTAGCATCATACTCAAGCTGGTAAATTCTAAGGATTCCGATACGCGCATTTGAGTATAATTCAGTTCCTTCTACCTTTATTTCGCTTGGATGCAACTACAGTCCATCCATCTTCTACTTCAGCCACTTCCTGGGGTCTAGGTTCATCAATCATCATGTCCTCTTTATTCACACTTGAATCGGGAGCATCAACTGTCATTTCTGTTGAATTATCACCATTATGATCATTGTCATCATCGCTATCATCTTCATCATCACTACGAGCCTGACAAAATAGAAAAGAAACTTCAGTTGTCTATATTATACTAGTAATAAAAAGGATAAAGAAGCAATCTTCCTTTCATTAATGAACAGAAAAAACCCCAACAGTCAACCCTTTTACAAGCATAATGTCCAATGTCATGCTAACCATTTGGCATGTATGGAGTGAATTGTTCAACTACCACTTACTGGCCATCATATTACATGAAATTTACAGGAAGTAATTGGAAAACATTGCAACTGTTACCATTACACACTAACCATCTATAAACCACGGAACATTTTTCCTTAATCCATGTTAAAAAATAGCTGAGGTCTTCGGTAAGAAATCATCATGGAACTTCCTCAAATCCATCGTGATAGATTTTCCTTTATGAAGTACCAGCCAAAAGCTTTTATACAATAATCAGAAAAGCAGGTTACAGGTGCAAGTGCAACAACAGATTAGTTCCGTCTCAATTTGCAAGTCCAAATAACATTTTTATCTTCTTATAACATTAGCGAAGTACAATTTTAAGACTCCAATCCTAGAATCATTCATGAGTTTTGACTCCATATGATTACCAGTCACTGAGACCGGATTACAAAAAGGGAATCCATTTCGAAATTAATTATATATATAATCGTATTTGATGACAAAATAAGACCAGAATGACTAAATTATGGATCAAACTTAAACGATCAATATTTACATCACAATTCAAAAACATGATCTTTCATATATTTATTGTTCCTTGTTAAAAAACATTCCAGCCCCAGGGTTGTCATTTAATAATACAACAAGCTCGGTTCATGAGCACCAATAATATTGATCCAAATAATAAAAATTGTTCAGCCATTAGAGAGTGATATTACCTGTCTGACATAAGAAACACTTGGAGTATTTGTTTCCTTCAGGATTTTTATTGAGTTAAAGTTACCTTCAGCACATTCTTCATGCATAACCATCAACTTTTCTGCTATCTGAATACAGTTTCCATAGGAACAAAAAGGAAAAAGAAAACAGATAAGAATTAGAAGATAATCGGAATAGTCTCAAGAAAAAGTTGACTTCAAATGCATAAGCATAGTTCAACATATTCATTCATCATTAATCATTGATAAGCAAGCCAATATTTCAAATGCTCTAGAGGAGTAGATGACAATTGTATTGGTTCATCCAACTTGACAATTAAATGTTGAGGCATCAAACATTTAACGGTTCGACGATGTTGACAATTAGATCGAGGTAACTTGTATGATGTATCAGCATATTCAGCTTAGCTTTAAGCACCACTTGTTGACAGCACAATTGAAATTTAAGAAGCCCCAAAGCATCATAATCACAGGCATCTCTCTGTGTGTATCTACCTGTCCCCAAATAGGTCCAGGGTTCACTGGTCAGGCAAAATAAACCTCTGTGGCATGATTTTAGCCGTTAAGTTGAGATGGTCAGAAAAGTTGCTACTTCAAAATTGAATCAATTTTTCATAATTTACAACAAAACAGTACAATTAGTAACTCAATGAATTAAAATTAAAATTTGGAATATAAAATCCTAAAACCAGAGTTCTGTACATAACTGTTCGTCATGAAAATTTTTAAGAAATTGAACATGATGACTAGTGGAGTGATTCCGTCCATTTGACTTTTAGACGTCAAATAGATAGCATCTGACCAGGACTACTTTCACACCAAAACGTTGGGTTGAGGAAGGCAGTGCCAAGAAAAAGAGAATCAGTACATTTGTAGTGCAAGGCCAAGGCTTAATCGGAGAAAACCTTAATTAGAGAATGACAAACAACGGCAGTTCTTAAAAGTGTAAAGGCTGTAAGGGGAAGAAGTGACTGTTTCAAAAGCCCATCCAAATAAGAACAGTTCAACTGGTCCAGTTATGAGGCAGTTGCCAATCATTGTGGGTTTATTTGATTACTAAATCGACGTCAGGAAAATGAGGGCTCAAGGCAAAAATATACCAGGGAACCGTGTTATTAAGGGTAAAACCTAATTTTGGTTAGACATGCATGCAATGAATATAGCTGGGACTTAGGAATAGTTGAATAGTTTTAATATTTTGTTGGTTCTTCACATGGACAGCTCTGCTTATTTTTTTTAGCAGTAGTAAGGGGTGCAAAGTTGAGCCATGCCAGAGAAAAGTGAGTGACCAGATTCTTACACTTCTATGGGCTATTGCTAGTTTGGCTAGTTGGTCTAACTTAGGTAATTATTCACCCTAAAAAAAGTCTGCAATTCTCTGCTTACATCATACTAGACTACTTCAGATGGGAATTAAGTATGATCTGTCCATGCTTTTTCCTTGTGCATCAGCATAATTTTTAACTAGTAATAGCTTAGCCAGGATGGTAAACCAATTTTATTAATTATTTATCTTTTTTTATTTTTTTTATCTATTTGAATTGGTCAAGGATAATAGTGAATTAGTGATAGGTTGTTATATGTAGATAGTGGATAAATTATTTCAGCAACATTGAGTTGTATATGGGAGGTTAATTTATTGGTTCTTGGAACACCAATACTATCTTGGGACATCTAGTTTACTCAGATTGACCTACTCTTTCTTATTTTCTATTTTTATTATTTCATTTTCAGTGCAGACAATTTGTATAGGTAGTATTTTGTATCAGAGTTGGGCATGAACCAATCACTTGAGCAACGAGTGGAATGATGGTAGAATGGGGAGTAATATCTAATTGACTAGGAACCTTTGTGCAAGATGAATGAGATTTTTGAGATGAAACATCATTGAAATCTTCTTCAAGCGACAATATATCAAATATGCAAATAAATTCTCATTGGTCTAGAATCTAGATGCAATGCACATGCACAACAAAGCAACAATATTGTCGCTTCGAAGCACGCCCAAACTCTGTCCACGTCCAATTTCTCACAAAAAAAAAATCAATAAATTCAAGGTCATGCTTGATTTTGTGCCGGAGTGGATATTTGAGGTCATGCCAGTACTAGATTTTGATTTTATGCCAATGAATGGTGGCTACATTATTGGAACCACTGGCCACCCTCAATAAAGAATTTTAGTTAGTACCATTGTATGAAAATAAAAATGAAGGGACGAACCACCATGGGACTTCAGACCTGGGTAAGCTTAAAGGTGATGCAAATAACACCAAGAACGTACCTCCTCAATGCTCCCATCCTCTAACTCAGTGTTGAGAGAGAGCATTAGTTCCTCCAGCATATCCTCTAAATCTTCAATGTATACTTTCTCTGAACACCAAATTAGACAAATCCATATCATGATGGTTGCAACAGGCAAACCACATTGTGCATTCTTATACCTAAAAAAGATTAATGCAAATACATCTCTATCGTCCACAGGCACAAGTTAAGAGCAATAAAAGTTTAGCATTTACAATCAAGGTCTGACAAATTATAATGATATGAAAACACATCAATTGCGTGCGCTTGTTCAATCAAATAAGAACAAAGAAAATACCTTTGGATTGAGTGAGGGCATGAAAGATAACTTGGGCCAGTTGTTGGGATTTCAGGACAGAATCACGACCACCCCACTCATTCTCGACGGCCATTCGAAGAGCGGCCCATCGGGAGAGCACCAAATTTACGCCTTCGTGTAGCTGAGCAGCGGCCTCCGCCGTCAGCACCGGATTCTTATTGCTGTCCACCATAACTCTGAGATCTGATAATCAAAATAAATTTTCCTAGTTTAATCAAAATCCAACAAGGACTATAACCAATATTTACTTGTATAAATATACAGAAAAAGGAAGAAAAATGATTAATTTATCAAATAAAGAAAACCCCATTGCAGATTACACAATTCTGATTAATTTTAAGCCACTAAATGAAATAAGAAAAGAGTGGTAAAACAGCATCATTAGGTAATCAACTAAAAATGAAGAAAACTCACCTACTGGGCGCCTGGCTGATGAAAACTGATGAAAGCAACAGAAGGTAGCAACAGAAAACGCTGGCTGCTAGTGGATGCAGGGGCGTGTGCGATCGGCGGTCCGTCAGTGGAGCTTCATGTAGAATTCTTTTTTTTTGGACTGTTTTGGTATTGTAATGGATTGTAGGGCTTCTATCATACAGTTTGGGGCCTTTGGGCCAAGTAATAAGCCCACTTTTAATATTGGGTTGATGAGAGAATTGGGGCGGCCCAAAGCCCAGTGCAGGCAGATGCCTGTACTGAGCTTTTGTTGGGTCCGCCCCTGAGTAAACAGTGACTAAACACTCAGTAAAAAAAAAAAAAAAAAAAAAAATCTAATCTTTTCAAAATAACTTTTCCTAGTTTAATCAAAATCCAACAAGGACTATAATTTCTTCAATCATGATACCAATATTTACTCATATAAATATTCAGAAAAAGGAAGGAAAATGAATAATTTATCAAATAAAGAAAACCCCAGTGCAGATTACACAATTTTGACGATTTTTAAGCCACTGAGTGAAATAAGAAAAGGGTAGTAAAACAGCATCATTAGGTAATCAACTAAAAATGACAAAAATAAAGTATACACTTAAAAAATAAAATTCAAGGATGATTCTAAAAATATAGAATGTCAGAATCCGAGCAATCCAAAATTGGAATTCGGATGTTTCAAGATTGTATCAAATATCAGCAAGAATGAAATCCGAGCAATTTTGTACGCAGTAGCATGGCGCGGTGGCGATGGACGACTGAGAGAGAAGTGAAAGGACAATGTCGATCAAGGGCCAAAGGCAGACAATGGGTTTTGGCTATTCTCGCTTACACGCATAGAAGGTATATGAATGGGGCTTTGAACTGATTTTGTCAATTTTATATTATATAAAGGGATAATTACAAAAAATCAACTGATTAGTTTCAAGTTTATGAAAATCAGCACCTCCACCGCCACCTCTTTCCACCGCCACCACCGCCTACTGCTTTCCTCCCTTCGCCTCCCTCTCCCCCTCCCTCTGTTGCAAATCACAGTAGCGTCACAGCGACACTGTTGTCGTTAAGCAGCGTCGCAGCGCATGTGCAATTCGCAGCTGCTGCCGTTCAGCAGCGCCGCGACGCTACTAAACGCAGCAGCCCCCTCCCGTCCCTCTTTTCGTCCCACTTCCCTCCCTCCCTTCTCTCCCTGTCGGCGTCGCGATGTTGTGGCGCAACATCATGACGCTGCCACCACCGCATCGACGCTGCTGTGGCTGATGGGTGGGTGTGTGGAGGTCTTCGATGTGGTGGTGGATCTGCTGTAACACCGACTGTGAACGGGGTGTGTGGTGGATCTGTGGTGATGGTAGTAGTGGTTTTGGATTTGGGGTTTTACATTGATTGTGGATCTGGGATTGTGTGGTTGGTGATTGTGCGGTATCGGTGATTGTGGATTTGTGGTTGGTGGTGGTGATGGTTTTTGGGATTTTTTTGTTGGTAGTGGATATTGGCGACGGTGAGGCGGTTTTGCGATGGGTCTGAAGATTGTCATGGTGTTTGTTTGCGGTTGATTGGATTTAGTGACGACAATTTTGTTGTTGGTTGTGTGCAATGGCTGTAGTTGTGACTGTGGTTGTGGTTGCGAGGGTGGTCGTGGCGGTGATCGTAGGTGGGATGAGATGAGTTGGGGGTGGGTGTCTGTGACCTAGAAATTGTAACCGTGACTCAATGTAATGGAGCCGTGACTAGTAAAAGTTTTGATTTTTTTTTCAATTTGTGACCTTTAAAAAATTTTAATTCGTGGTTGAAAAATAACATATGACCATAAAATACTTGATTTGTGACGGGTGGGTGTATGTGACCTAGAAATTGTAACTGTGACTCACTATAATAGAGTTGTGAACAATAAAAGTTTTGATTTTTTTTTTTTCAATCTGTGACCTATAAAAAAATTTAATTCGTGGTTAAAAATAACATGTTACCATAAAATTCTTGTTTTGTGACTTATAAATTTTTTGATTTGTGACCTTGAAATAATATGTGACCAATTAAT
>CAIGRO010058591.1:0-17988 GCA_903798355.1 Fraxinus baroniana
ACACCTTAGTTTTGATTTTTTCCCGGGAAAAATACCCAAAATATTGCCATTAAGCCCAATTTGTTTGTGGAAGGCGGGCACGAGTTCCGACTGAGAGCAAATGGAGTTTGAAGTCCCAAGACGGGTGCGCATTTGACTAATACGTGGCATAACTGTAATCTTTGAAATACCGGTTAAATCTTAGTCTTTGTTTGAACCTCATTTTGAGGGGAAAAAAATATATTTTTGAATAGTAATTTTTAAAAAGTATAATTAAGAATTCAAAAAAAAAAATTTAACGTGTAACATTATTTTATTAAAAAATGTATGATTAAAAATGAATTTTCAAAAAAAGGAGCCCAAACAACCCTTTGGTGGATAAAATATCCAAAAGTGGTCAAAATTATTAAAACTTGAAATTTTTATGAATGTCAATTTAAAAAGTGACACGCAATTTCCTCTTATTAATTTTTCTTACAAACATTTGACCAATATTTCAATTGATAATATAGAGTTATGTTGGGAAAATATATTCCTTTTTGTTGAAATGCAACCTTATTCAAATACATAGAACAATAACCATAAATGTCATGATCCTTAAAACTTTACAGGTGGGACACTTGAGTGCCCTTAGAGACACTTAGGGGGATGAATTTCCCTCTCTCCTAAAAGTTCTCATGGTCCCTTTGGCTTCCTACTAAACCTTCTTGACCATTCAATAGCTTCTTCCAAATTTTATAGAGCAAGAGTAGTGGAACATTGAAATTTGTAATTTTATTACATGCAATATTTGACAAAATAGTTAAAAAAAAAAAAAAAGTTTCTTGAAACTTAGTTTTAAGATTTTTCGTAGGAATGAAAATATGACGAGTCTAGAATGGGGGCAACCATTATCTTCTCAGTCCTATCCGGGATTTCGGGAAGCGGAATGGAGATGAATGGTAGTGGAGCGGGGAGGGATTCAAAATATCCTCATTTATGCCCAATTTAATTAATTAATTAACATTCAAATATTTATTTATTTATTAAATTATGATTTAAAATTTAAAATTGAAAATAAAACAAAATATAAGTAAAACTGTAAAAGAACATATAACTTCTGCGAAGTTTATTGTAGATGTTATTGTTGACCTCAATTTCTGCATGTATGAAGTGGTCAACAGATCTTGACTCCACTCACATCCATGTGGTATATCTCCCGCACACTTAGATAAATTATTAAAAGCACATGGCCTTTTTCGGAGGTGGCTGCGAGCACTTCGATGGTCAAATCAGTCAACTTGTATAGATAAATTTGGGAGTGAGAAGAATGGAAGATACGAGCCACAATTGTGTACGAGCAATGGGTGTATAGAGAGAATAATGCAAGCAATAATACTATCGAGAATGTAAAATTGCATTACCTTCAAATGATACTAAATGTGATTTTTTACAGTTGATTGTCGATGGATGCAAAACACGTGGCCTTCTTCTAGGTGTCACTTCATCAGTTATAGGTTCAAACGCATTTAATGTTTTTAAAAAGTAGTTACCATATAGCCTATGTTTGATCTCTGAAAAGTAGACTAACATATTGATTGAGACGTGTGCTGCAAAGTTGTCGTATCAATCAATCATATGGAGATTTTATATGAAAAATCTCTTGAAATATGTGAAGCAAAAGATGCATTTTTACATTAAAAGGTTAATTGCTTAGAATTTACTGTGTAGCAGGGCATAATGCATCGCCTAGACCATGTAGGGTCAACCTCTACATGACATATTGATTGGGCGATGCATCACATCGACTATTTTAGTCAAGTTTCTAAAATGCGTAATGCGTGGTAATGCGTTTCGATCGAAAATCAAGTATTACAAGAATATATGTGTCTATGCGAAGCATATATGTAATTATACATTTTTCAATTTTTAATATTTTAATAAAATAATGTATTCATTAAAATTTATACACATTTTTCAAATTTTAAAAAAAATCCTCAAAATCATAAATACTACAATTACTTAAACGTTATATATATTTTTCAAATTTTAACAAAAACTGCTCAATATCATAAATACTACAATTACTTGGTAATCAATTCCTACAATTAAATTAGACACCGATAAGTGCATTGTGTATACTTATTTGGGTCATATTACTAAACTTTTTACGTCGTTAAAGTATTGAATTTTACTTAATTTGAGTTAATTTTATCTTGTTTTCAGTTTTGACCTGTTCACGAGCAATTGGGAAAGAAATGGGGATGAATTGATGATGGATGGAAGGTTGGGATAAATGTGCACATGGGAATAAGTTGAAGGACCAAAATAAAAGTAATTTAAAGTGGAGGATCAAAATCGAGGAAATAATGAAGTAGATGACTAAATTGCAAATTTTGAAAGTAATTTTAACTTGGGTGGCCACCCAGTTATATGGACCGTGCAGCCGCTTGGTGTTGAAAAACAAAAACAGAGGAAAAAATTGGTGCATGGGCGCCCGTCAAGGCAAACGTGATCATAAACTGTTTTTCGTAGTGAATTTTATTCCAGTCAGGATTCTTCCTTTTTGGCCATTATTTGCACGAATTCTAGAGATTTGTGGAACCTCTTGAGGAGTACCATGCATATTGCATACCAACTATCAATAAATATTTGAGATAGATAATTAATGGCAAAAGGGACGCATTAGAACTCATTGGAGAGTATAGAAGACAACAAGAAATATCAAGAGAGATTCCAAGGCATCAAGATTCAATCAAAATTCATAATTTTGGTGATGTCTACTCTATATAATTCTTATTTTCTTCTCAATATCATGTTAGACTAAATTTCTTTACTCTAGGAAAATGATGAACCTTGTAATATGAGTTTTGAATATTTAGTTTTACATATTTGACATTAAAAGCACGTTTTTGAATTTTAAACGATTTACATGATTATATTTTTTCTATAATTATTGTGAGCAATAGTTGTATCAATGTGGTGGCTTATTATATACCTTTGAAAGAAGGAAAATAAGCTCAACCTAGTATAAATTATTGTAGGGTCCGATAAGTGATAGAAATATACCGCTATACTCTAAATGAATTTTTGAACGTTCATAAAAATTCATGAACTCTTGTATCTTCGCATCCATAATAGAAATATAATTGGGTCATAGATGAGAGTATGTTTAACATTACTCGAGAAAGATTGTCGAATAAGATAGGAACATTGATTCTTCAAAATTCAATCGTATTGTAAAAATGTTAAACTAAGGTTAAAAAAGATTATCACATGAAAATTCGAGATCCTAGTGCGTTTATCATCCATCAGAACACATCAACTTGCATTCAGAGTAATTTGCATTTAGTTTAATTAATTTACTCATAATTGTATAAGTAGATTATTTTAGTTAGAATTTTGTCACAAATAAACACATCACATTATTATTGTTTCGGTTAAGGTCGCGATAATTGAAATTGAACTAAATCAATATCAGTGGAATGATACCGAAAATCATATTCATCGCGCTCCCTTATTTCAACTCAAGAATTTCCATTACATTTTGTAAATGGTAGGATATCATTATTAACTTAATCCTTTTTATCACAACCATCAACAATTTAAAATTATTCATTACTAGCATCACTTGCCAGTAAAAGTAGAGAAAGATCGAAGAAGGAAGTTTGGGCTTGGCTTTAAATAGTTTGCAACTTTACGAAGTATTTGTTATGATTCTTAATTTTTTTTAAACGCCAAAACCCTTTTGTTGAATATGACTTATGGATTTGGGTGATTTGGGTTAATTTGATGTTTGTTAAACTCAATTTGCCCTTTTTAAGTTATAAAAATGGGCTGACTTTTGTTAGGCTGATTTTGACACAATTTTAACACAAATACTTGCGCATATTAATGTGTGTGCATATACAGTCAACGATATGAGTTGCTCATATTATCACGAGCATACACATATGCAAAGCATTTCAAAAAAGTATCTAGCATATACGGATATATGTACACATTTCAGAACTCTGATCTTAATTATGACCTTCGGTAGATTAGATAGGACATTGACGTGAACAACTACAATACCATAGCAAATATAGTCATAAGTATATTTCTTAAAAAATTATTTACAATTGGACAAGGAAAGTTGTAATGAAGATAATATTCTATTCTTGATTTCATATATTTCTTAAAAAATTATTTACAATTGGACAAGGAAAGTTGCAATGAAGATAATATTCTTTCCTTGATTTCTGTCATCCCTCAACAATCTTTCAGTTTCAAAATCACGTATTTTGAATTTTAACTTCTTCTGAATCATAACTTCATCTACCCTAGTCTTCACTAAAAAAGAATAAATTTATCAGATAAATTATATAGTTTAATTAAATTCCAATTAAATAACCGTAGTAATTAAAAAGTGGCCAATTTTGCAGGGGAATATTTTTAAAAGAAAAAGATAGATGGGACAGGCTTGCACATGGGTTCGTGGTATAGGGTGAATATAAAATTATAAATTCAATTATATATATATAGAACTAAAGCATCTTATGCATAGGGTCAAGCCAACTAAGTATCTAGAACAAAATTGATTTTAATAAACTTTTTCTCTAGCTTTGCATGTGGAGGGTTTGGATTACTTAAATGCATTCTTACTACCAAATATCATGGCATGAAAACGCATACCACTAGCAATTGTTGTCCTCCCAAACTTTGTAGCAAAACCCTTTATTGATCACATTAATTATGTCCAAAAACCAAGCAAAATTAATCGGGTTGACCTAAATCTGAGAAGAAAAAGTTACATTTTTGTTCATTTTTATTACGTGTTTTACACGGTATTAAGTGCCAAACATTTACTAACGATACACTCAAACAAGCATAAAGTGGTAATAATTAAATTCAAATGAAATTAACGACTTCTTAAATAGTCGGAACATATTATACCTCATGGTCATTTCCTTTATCATACGTTTGAAAGTTCTGGCACTTCTTTCGTTCATTTGCCTCTTCTCGTCCAAGGAACAATTGAATAAATCGAATACACTTCTTTATCATACGTTTGAAAGCTATAGTACTTCTTTCTTTCATTTGCCTCTTCTCGTCCAAGGAACAAATGAAGTGAGAATTATTTTAAGCCCTTGTTTGTTTCCCAATTGTTGCTCATTTCTAGAAAAATTGTTACTGTTGCACAGTAAAGCCGTCGAAATATTTTATAAGCATGTGTGATAGTGGGGCCAATAACTTGAAAAAAATGGTAAAACTATTCATTTTTTCCT
The DNA here is from genome assembly GCA_903798355.1 of Fraxinus baroniana. Taxonomy (NCBI): domain Eukaryota; kingdom Viridiplantae; phylum Streptophyta; class Magnoliopsida; order Lamiales; family Oleaceae; genus Fraxinus; species Fraxinus baroniana. Next base: position 5,226 of record CAIGRO010058591.1, read on the forward strand.
GAAAGTAATGCAGGTCAAACAGAGACTAAATAAATCGAGTGCACCTCAATTAACGCATAAGGGAATGCAATTCTAAGAAATTTGCTTATCAAGCAAAAGGAAGTTTGACTCCTTCGAAATGGTATCTTGTTGATGGCTCGGGACTCCAGAAGAAGACCTTTCACGCATTCCACTTTCGAAAGAAAAACGTAGATAATTTGTTATTCTCACAAAATTGATGAAACAAATAAATGAAAACGTTTTATATATCCCACCACACGCTCCCACCCACTACCAAACCTCAATTGTGATTATTGCCAAAAAAATTAAGGGCATTTTCTTACTCCCAACTCTATATAACCTCCTTCGTTCCCCGTTCAACCCCTCACACTCTCATTCAACACAAAACTCAACAAATTCAAACAGACTCTCAAGACAAAGAAAATAAAAAATCATGCCTGCATGTAGCAAAATCCGCCACATTGTCCGTCTCCGCCAGATGCTAAAACTTTGGCGCAAGAAGGCAGCCGCCACCTCCCGCCGCACACCCTCCGACGTCCCGGCCGGCCACGTGGTGGTCGCCGTCGGCACCACTTGCAAAAGATTCGTCATTCGAACTACATATTTAAACCACCCAGTATTCAAGAAACTGTTGATCCAGGCCGAGGAGGAGTATGGATTCACCAATTCCGGCCCAATAACCATTCCTTGCGATGAATCGCTGTTTGAAGAAATTCTACGATATCTGGCCCGCACGGAATCGAATCATCATAATTCGGCCCGATTCATGAGCTTTGAGGATTTTCAGAGGTACTGCCATGTCGGAATCAGAAGCAACATTGAGCTCTGGGCCGAGTCCCGACCGCTTTTATATTCTGATAAGTCAATATGCTAAAAGGACTTCAACAAATTCCTCAGATTTTGACTCGGGTGACTCGTCTGTTTTCGTTGTGTTCTTGTTTTACTTATGAGGTGAACGGTACTGAGATTCGGAGTTGCTGAGCTGAATCAAAACTGCTGAGGAGATGGCAAGAAGGTGAGCAAGTTGCCACCGAGTCGTCCCGGGTTCACTCGGAATGGAGTCAAGGACCAAGAAAGTAAAGAGTAAAAAGACGATTACCCATATCATGTTACACGTACAATATTGGTTGAATTGGTTGACAATTCACACGTGATTCATTCATTTAAAAAACTATTTTAAATCAATGGCTTGGATTTTGACAATACCAATATTGTCAATTATTATTGTCAAGTATAATTGTACAAATAGTATAATTGTTATTATCTGGTCAAGTTATCGATAAAACTGCACGAGCAGATGGTGACCACTTAACTAAGAATCTCAACATCCCCGTAATTAAAAAGATCTCGCGGCACAGGTAAACATGACTATCTTGACTCCGAAGCTAAAAACTCAGTGCACATTCGGCAATAGGATTCAATAGTAATGGACAGTATTAGAAAAAATAAAACGATTGTACTGTCGAGAAAAGCGAACCAAATATGCGTTTATTGTTTCCAGTACTGAGCTCTAACTTCCACAAGCAAAGCATTCTTCATGGCAGTTGGTTAAAAGCAGGGCATCTGATGAGTTGCCTTGTTGGGATTATCCTGTATTTGAAATACAAAGCACAGATTTTTAAAACACGACTGCTAATTACTGGAGATGAAGAGGATAACGACATTAAACACTGCATTGATCATAAAAGTGTAAATCGTATATTTGATAGCGTGGGGAATGTTTTGTCACGTACTAACTATTAAAACTGTTATACGAAAGAATATATTTATCTTTGTATTTGATCACAAGCCTATGTTTCGGAAGTAAATTTATGCATATATGCCATTGAAAAATGAAAAGATCACAAGGCAGGTAGCTGAAATTTGTGATTCAACATGAATTTCCATGCTAGGACACAAAACATATGAGACATTGAAATAGACTCTTGCTGAACTACATCATCAGCAATTAGAGGGGCCTTTAGTCTTGGCCTCTCAATTAAATGGTTGTACATGTCCTTGATCCTACAGCAAGTACACAAATTAAGACTGCTTTACAATCTTAGCTTTCTTGTGTACATTTGAAACAACAATCCCAGCAGCCAACTGCACCATTTTAAGTTAAAATCGAAGGATATCCCACTTTACAACATTTTCCCAATATCAATATCAGCTACATTCAGGTTCATCTTTTCTTCTTGGACAGCAATGGGAAGATAGGAAGGGAAGGAGATTCTTGCTTCACTTGAGACTTTTTGTGTCCTCCCCACATTTGGAAGGAGTTCAATTTTTTCTTCCCAGGTGACATGGAGGAGGGCATGGGGTACAATTTTCTTGCTCCATTGCGACATTTTCAGGGTCATTTCCAGGTTTAGAAAAACTCGTTTGCCTTCTTCTTCTCCAATGACATGGAGTAGGAAGAGGAGACTGACAGTTTTTTCTCCTCTGTGACTCTTTCATGGTGTTTCTCGGGTTTGGAAGGAATTGCTTGCTTTATTCTTCATTGGTGACGGGAAGCAGGAAGAGGGCGAGGGGGAGGCGAACAATTTTCTTGCCCAACTGTGACGCTTTCAGATTCCTTCTCGAGTTCAAAAGAAGTTGCTCACTTTTTTCTTCCCTGTCGATGGGTAGCAGGAGGACGGGGAGGTGGACAATGTTTTTCTCCAGTGCGCGGCATTTGGGATCGTTCCAAGGTTTGAAGGATTCTTCCATCGTTATAAGCAGATTTAAACCTACATCGTAAGCACCCCATAGTAAATAATGACCAAGAGAGAAGGGGAACAAACTGTGTAGGCATAAGATTTTTTAGATATTTCATTGCTTTGAGGTGAATTTTTGTATTTATTTTTTTGTTTTTGACTTGTCAGCAGCCATATATCTTTTGATGTTGGAAAGTTTGGTTGATTTGATGGTCTGGTCTGCCTATGAAAATATAGGATGTTTAACTACATAAAATGTTCCCCTCTTTAGAATTCCAAACTCTGATCCTCAATAGAAAAGTATAAATAGAGGTAGACGACATAGGTAAACTTGTGTGTATGCAATTCACCTTCTCATCTTCAATTTTGGATACACAGAATCATTGTTGCGAAAGTAGGAGTATTTGATTTGTCAAGAACTGTTGGGTCATCCTTGTAGCCTTCAGACTGTCCAATAACCGTCTTTAACTGGAATCACTGATTGGAGAACCTATATTCCAACTGCATCAATGAGTGAAACACGAATATTTTATAGTTGCAGGATGCAGGAATAGTTCAAGAAATACCAAGTGCATGTTCGACAAAGCTTACCTTTTTTAAGTTGGCGAAACAAAATTCACACATTTTATAGGACCACAACTTAATAACAACTTATGATCCCCCAATTCCAATTCTGTATCCACAACTTGTAAACACTAAAACTAACCAGACTAACCAAACTTTTTTTCTTCTTTAATACAGTCAAATATTATTCATTTTGCTGCCAGCATTTCAACTTCGATAGCGAAAAAATGTTTTTAAGTGCAGAGAAGAGAAGAGAAGTAGCGAAACAGAGACCTATGAACTTGCGAATTCCACCGGAAAAAGTTAATTCTTAGATGAAGCCCACAAGAGAGCCCACAATTAAGCGTTAAGCAACCTGGGGTATGAGAGAGAATCTGAAACTGATACACGACATAGAAATCTAACAGAAAAATTGAAAAACAAATTATAGTATGTGCACACAATTTTACGTGTTGAATTAAAAACAACTGCAACTACTAAAAGCACTCACTTTGGGCGATGGATGGCCAAGTTTTGTATTGAAGTCGTTCATATGGTACTGAGACTCAATGTTGGGCACTTCAGATCATAACTGGCGGGCGAGATAGCTCTCAGATACTTTCAAAAATGGCGATAACAAGAAACATACAAATAAGAATGATAGTGGCAACAAACCCAAAAGGAAACTGAATTTTCAGAGTTTTCCAAGTGCGTCCAGTCACCAGTGCTCATCTTTCTGTATGTATAGTGGTGCCGCTCCACCAGATGTTGGTGGACAACCATCCCACCCCTCTTCTTCTCCACTGCTCATTCCGCTTTTTTTCGTTAATCAACTCAGAAAATTTGAGCTTCAATGGCATACAACGATAACTTGTAAATTCACTCAGAAGTCTTGAATTAAGACAGTTAATGGCAGTTGGGGGAGAGTGAAAAACACACAAGGCTTTTAAACCATTGGTACGAAAACAATATAGCACCACTATTTTTCACAGTTGTTGATTCAGTTAACTTACCTCGTGTATCAGAGTAGCTGAAAGTAAAGTTTCAGCTTCATCAATCAATTGATATACTACAACATTCACATGTCCTGCACTAATAAAAGGGAATTCGAGTGGATATTAGCAACGAGAGGTACACTAATTGTATTAGCAAGTTTTCTCATTCAAACAGTTCAAATAAAAATAAAATAAATACCAGAATTGACACTACCCCATTGATCACATTAACTGCAAGAGTATAACCTTGTGAAAGCGATGTTTTTTGTCCTCGCCAGCTATATCATCCAATGTACAATTATACCAGCAATTACCAAGGAATTAGTGTATTGATGTGTATCTAGGAATGCAGCTTTGACTCTCCACCCTCAGCCGCACCATCGTCTCTCCAGCTATATCATCTAATGTTCTGTGAATTCATGTGCATCAAGGAATTATTGTAATAATCGGCCTCTGGTACCAAACAGAAATTTTCAAATTGAAAACATTAGTATATGCTTTCTAGCACTCATTCGATATTTCTATGCAACAACACTTCACTATTAGTTAAAGAAAGTAACAGCATGGACCAAAAAGAAAGAAAAGAAAAGCAATTTACAGAACATAATCATCAAAATATTAAACAATAAAAGAATGTAACATCACATATAGCATGGTACTGAATGCACTACCACAATAATGACGACCCAAATTCCAAAATGAAATCCAGACTTTTTTGGCCCTGTCTTTGGGATGATTTTACTTTCCCTTCTGAATAAAATCAATAAATAGAACAGTTCATCATTTATTCATTTATACATATAAATCAAAATCATATTACCCAAACCATTAAAGTTTCTGCAAAATAGAACACATTAGATCATCAACTATGCTATCATAACCACGTACACAATATAGGCAAAATCACATCACCATTTCTCAATGCATAACTGAAATATATAGGCAGCTACCTTATTAGTCTCTGGCTAAAAGTACGCGAAACAGACGCCATGGGAGCGGGGAAATTGTCCAACATGCGACTTGCCTGCTCAATGAAAGGATACTGAAAATTTGCACCCATTAGAAGGTATACCCAAATTAGATCCCAAAAAGAAATTGTTATAAATGTTAACGGTGCATGCAGGGGTGAAATGCTTGAGATGCATGTTTGTGACTGAGTAAAATGAACGAGATTTTAACTCATTTTTCTTCTTAGTAATACCCAGTCCACCTTTCCAAACGAACCAGAAAACAAGAAGTTTTTCTTTCAGTACCTAACTGACATTTTGCCAGCTCCTGCTTATTAGACGACGATGGCGCATCATTATTTGTATTATCAATTAGTTGTTCACTTGACACAGTAGCTTGCTGAGTTCCTTCAACGACCTTTTGGAAAAGAATAGTAATGTAAGCTTAATTACTAAATTACAACGTGAACCTAGCAAAGACAGCAAAGCTCAAAGAACAAGGTTACCGTTTCTGCGAGGAATGCATGTTCATAAATAAGATCCTCACTTCCCATCATCTTTGAAAGATCACAACAAAGATACTGTGAGTTGTCATCATTGGCATCAAAGAATGTAAGGTACTCCTCAAGCGCATCAAAAGTAGATGTATCAACTGCACCAGGAATTGAGAGAGAGTTAGTTTCAACGAATCCTCCATCACTATATTGAACATTATCAGAATCATCCAAGAATGGTTCATCAAGCAAGTAATCCACGTCCTCGAAATTCCTAGGCTCTCTCGATTCGACCATGTTTTAACGCCTAACTGCTTTTACTACCATATCATATGAACCTGACAAATCATAAAGATTTTGATCATCATGCTTTTCAGGCTCATTTTCATGTTCATCCATATCAACCATGCGCTGTTGGGCTCCGCTAATGGACTCTGCGGTTTTTCTTCATAGTTGGCATTGTATGCAGAGTAGGTGTTCAATGGAAGGCAAGAAATGTCTGATGGAATGTCAATTCCAAGAACCTAGCAAAGAGAAAACATTTCACTATATGAAGGTCATAAAATAAGTATATTGTGGATCAAAAACCCAATTGCTCTTCACAATTTCCACTAAATTCTCACTGTGCCATAATGGTAAGTGCATTAACCTGCTCAAGGTCACAGCCATCCAAATAGAAATCATCACGCCCACTCCTCGATAAATCAAGCCCCATAATATTTACCATTCTTTGGTCCCAAACCACCCTTCTGAAAGACTCAACATAGCACAATAGCATCCTTGTCCACCAAAAAATAAAAATACAACAATACAACAATAATATAAAAAATTTGATCAAGAATGTAAAACAAATCATCCTCCAACATAAGATCTTGGTATATAACAATACTGTCATACCAAAAACAATATAAGCGTGTGTTTGGTGCACATTTTGCTGAAAATGGGAATGAAAAATTAGACCGTTGTGCAGTAGCCGGGGTCCACTTTGGCAGCAGATTTTGACCGTGTACTCTACAATCAGGGAAAAAGATTTTGAAAAGACATTAATGTCCCTAACTTGTTCTATGATGAATTTAATAATGTTGACAATTTTGACATTTCACTACCTAAAAGACAGCTTCCTTTTTTATTTTCAAACTCTACGGCTGCTGCACTGTGCTTTTTACCGTTGCAACGGTCTTAATTTTCATTAAAATGGGAAAATAATGGTTCTCAAACAGACGCTAACACTAATGCTAATAAAGGCCATAAAACAATTATATCATCCCACATAATTATTCTTTTATCTGATTTAAAATGACTGCCAATCAACTTATTTCTATTGGTTAATTCAAACTTACTACTTTTTCCTACATCCCCAGAAACCGTATCACTCCTTGGACATTCATCATCCAAACTATTCTATCAGCTCAAAATAATCCTTGAGGCTAAGACAGAGAATAACTTAAAAGATCAAGATATACAATCATGTGCACCCACCCGATTAATTCCAGCTTTTTGCAACTCCAAATCAGCAAGTTGGTACTGGTGCATAACCCAGCTACTTCTCTGGCCTTTTGGAGCTCGGCCAATGTGATAAAAAGAGTTTTCTTCATTCCCACAATCTGTGACTAATGGTAGACAGTCCTGTCATTTCCAGTAGTCTTCCAGCACCCTTTTTAGTTGCCCTGCTGGTCCTTGCTCCATTACCATATTTTTGGTGCTTACATTATATAAATACACGTGCATATACTTACATGGAGTTGTACATATAGTAATGGACAGTACTAATGACATTGATAATTAATTTAGTTTTATGCAACTGAGACATAAAACCAAACATTGAATCTATTTCCCATGTTCAGCTCCAGTTAAAATCACAAGTTGGACTAAGGAGATGTAAATAAGGAGAAACTTTACCAATTATGAATCCTTTTACATTCAGTTTCAATGATATTCAACCATATGTTCAGGAAACATTATTCAGTCCATATTTATGTGAATGAAATCTCATTTCGTAAAAGTTCACTATAATTTGGAAAATGAGGCGTTTAAACACTGGCCGTGCCAAATATTCTGGCAACAAAACCTTATACACCAAAAGACTGTCAAACGTCCAATATGTATATTCTCTACAAATCCACACGTACAAATATTAAAATGCAGTCTTATAATTCAATACAAAGTATTATCCCGTAACAATTAAATAATAGAATTTTCACCGCTTAAACAGCTTACGGTATGAAAAAAATGAAAAAAGTTTATGGTTACTGAACTATTAAGCCCCTGTTTGGTACACATTATTTCATTCTAATTCTTCTACTCATTTTCAACCACACATTTTTCAATAAAATAATATTTTAAATCACATCGATAACTTTTCCTTCTTTTTCAATCTCACATTCTCCATCAATCTATTATTCCAAAATAATGTGGTTCAAACACATCCTTAAATTTAGGTTAATTAGCACATAACGTCCCAACCTTACACTGTTATTGTGAAAAACGTCATTACCTTTCATTTGAAGCATTTTCACCCTTATTTTCACATTTCATTACGCAAAATGTCATTTTCATTCATTTTCTCAATTAAAAATTGTGAAATGACGAATATATCATTCTTTTTAATAAAACAAAAAAAAAAACTAATTGCAATTATAGTCTCAATTTTCTTGAAAAGCGCAAATAAGTCACAGATAAATTATTAAGGATAATGTTACAAGTACATAGGGGCACCATAATGGACACATGGTGCCCCCTATTGGAGGGGGCGCGGACCCACCGGCACCCCCTCTAATAGGGGGCACCATGTGTCCATTTTGGACACCATTATGGTACCCCCTATGTACATCAATCATAATCCAATTATTAAATGGGTAAATAGCACATAATGTCTCTACATTTCACCATTCTTGCCAAAAAAAAAAAAAAAAAATCAAACCTTTTATTTTTTTTTGTATATTCACCCTTAATTATACATTTAATTGCGCAAACCATCATTTCTATTTATTTTCATCTAATTTCTCAATAAAAGCTGTGAAATGACGGATATACCATCCTATTTAAATTTAAAAAAAAAACTAAATAACTAATTGCAATCATAGTCCGAATTTTTTTAAGAAGTGCAAACGAGTCTCCAATAAATTGTTAAAATTTAGTTTTTTTTTTTTAAAAAAAAAAAGTTCAAACGAATCCCAATTAAATTTATTTAGAAATTAAAAAGTGTAAAACAAACCCAAATGAATTATTAAAGAATTAGAAATTTAAAAAAAAAATATTTTTTATTTAAATAAGAGCGTGTACTCATTATTTCATAGTCTTTTTTATTGAGAAATTGGATGAAAATGATGGTTTGCACAATCAAATGTGTAATTAAGAGTGAAAATACAAAAAAAAAAATGAAATGTATAGACATTTTTTGCAATACCAGTAAAAAATAGAGACATTATCTACTAATTATCATTTTAATAATTTATTTAGGATTCATTTGCATTTTTTTAAAAAAAGAATTGAAGTATGGTTGCATTTAGTTTTTTCTTTTTCATTTTCTTTAAATTAGAAGGGTATATTATTCATGTCACAACTTTTTAATTGAAAAAATAAATGAAAATGAATGAAATGTGCTAATTATCATTAAATTTACTACAAAGATAAATTTTGAACAACAATCTCCCTATTAACGGTAAAATCCACGTAACTACAATATATACACTTGTGCTACTCCTCTTACGGTTGACCTTTCAAGCCTTGCAATTAGATTCAAAAATTGACGTCGCTTAAGTTTAAAAACAAAAATTTGCATCTATTAATACTTCACCAACGCACCCCAATAAATAAAAGAAAATGAAAATGAACACCATATAGAGTTCAAAATGTAAAGAAAGAAAGGGTTTGAGAAGTGCATACTTGGGAGATCCCAAGGCTCGACCTTGTAAATATCGATCTCAGAAATAGCATCGAATAAAAAAGATCTTCCATGGACTTTTCGCCTCAAATAGCATCGAACCAATTCCTCGTCGGCTCCACCACCTTCGACGCGTTGATTCCATCTTCATCGCAACTCCAAACCACTACCATCCCTTCGGCCTCCGCGCTACTATGCCGGAGAAGTCTTGTGTATACATACATACATACGTGTATGTATGTATGTATATGTAAGGAGAGGAGATTAACTTATGGCCTGCTCAGGAGTTTCGATTGATCAGTTTTGAGCCATTTTGAAAGTACGAATTTTGAGAGTTTACAAGCGGACAATTTAGGAGTGGTTTTTGTAGCTATTTTTAAAATAGTTCATAGAGTTTATTATTCATTAGTCCCAAAATAATTTTTAAAAATGTAAGTTACATATATATGTCTTAGAGAAGTTTTGAATTTATGATTTTTGGTATGAAATCTTGTACTTATAGTTGATATTCTACTTATATATAATTTTTTAACACATAAGTTAATATTTTTCAAAATTTTATGTTAGTATTTCTTAGTTATATATAAACTTTATAATTATAAGTTAATTTTGTATTTTTAAATAATTTTTACACATAAGTGAATTTTTTAATTATAAGTAACTTTTTTATATTTTATAAGTGATTTTTGGTCTTATTAGTTAGATTTTTACATGAATTTTTTTTATCTTATAAGTAATATTTTTTCCATGTGTACTTTTTTAATAATATAAAATATAATTTTTTTTTCTTATAAGTAATTTTTTTAATTGGTATATCTTTATTTATAAGTTAATATTAAAAAAATATGTTTGTTGGAAATAATTATTTTATAAAGGTACAATTAGTAGAGAATTTGAGAAACAATAAAAAATTGCCAATTTGGTGGGTCGAGAGAATTAGTCAAAATTATATTACACCATCCAAAATCGATGCACAAAAAATCTAGTAAGAACCGATTCTTCCAACCCCTCATAAGCGATGCCACTCAAAATTAGTCAAAATAAAACCTTCAAGCAAGCTCTTGAGGTTTGGTTTGGTTTGGTTTGAAGTGTGGAGATATTAAATGAGAGAGAGAGAGAGAGAGCAGAAGTCACTTATAAGAATATTTAGTGAAACCTATTAATGAACAGTACAAACCAGGCAAATATGAAAACCAAGTAACAAGAATAAACAGTGATCCAATGATTAAATTAAAATACTTCCACACACAAATTCTACAGCTTGATGATACCATCTGTGTCAAAAATTTGGTAGTTAATTTAAAAATGTGGCATCAAGATCAATGTATCCAAATTTAACAACTCATATGGGTGTAAACCAATGTGTTAACATTTACGTACATGTAGCATAGTCCAACACCCTCTCTCATAGATATTGACATCATTCATATATACGATGAGTTAATTCTCTATGTATGAGGACGCTATGCAATAGTGGAAGTCAGTGATACAAATATCACCGATGGTATTCATGAATGTGAGAACAATTTGTATGGCAAGATATTTGCAAATTGTGATATCAATATCCAAAGCTTGAAAAGTGCAACAATGCAAACGTGAGGGTGCAAAAATCTCAAGATCATTAAGTTGGGTACCGTCGTCGACGAAGTCTTGTGTATTCATACATACACGTGTGTGTGTGCGTGTGTGTGTGTGTGTGTAGGGGGAGGAGATTACCTTAGGGTTTGGTTTGGTTTGAAGTGTGGAAAGATGAAATGACACAAGTGACATTGAGCAAAAGGCACTTTATAAGGATATTTAGTGAAACCTGATAATGAATAGTACAAACTAGATAAGTGGCAAAATCAAGGTGACAATAATGAATAGTGATTTTGAGATTGCCTCTTTCGAGAGAAGGTAGGTGGATAGATAGATTATAAACCCAATCATACTACATATATATCATCTTTTACATCGTGCCACGTGGCATACACCATTGCACAATTAAAAAAAAAAACTTTTTCAGCTTACATTTTTTTGAAAACAAATGAGATGTCAAACACAATGTAAGCCATTGAATATACACATAGCATTATTCTCATAAACAATGGTTACTAATTGATAACACGCAAGCATTTGCCAGCCTGTTTTTTATGTTTTTGAATTTTTATATTTTTGAATTTCTTTTGTTCATTTTGATGCAATCATTACTTCAATCTCACCATAATATTAGACTGATCATAGAATAAAAAGTACTAAACAGTATTAAGTGGATTTGAAAATAAAATAAACATGCTCGACAAGTTTTGCTTAACTTGGGAAGTGACACACTCAGACTAATTTTCTCTATTATTTAACGAAATGTCAATCATTTTAAATTTTCTTGTACTTACAACAATTTGTGGGTGTGTTTGAGCCATATTATTTTGGAATAATGCATTCTGAAATAGTGGATTGATGGATAATATGTAGTTGAAAAATAATGAAAAGTTATTGATGTAATGAAAAATATTATTTTATTGAAAATTTTGTGGTTGAAAAAGAGTAGAAGAATTAGAATGAAAATTTTAATATGTACTAAACAGGAATTGTATAATATTTTAAGGCAAACATATCACTCTATATAAAAAAGACACTTTGAAGTTACTTTAGATGCAATAATAACCAATGAGATGTTATTGTTCAGTTTTTCAATTTTTACTCATCTAGTCCTCAAGTTTTATACGGTATGTTACATATCCAGTAGGTGTGTTAATTGCATATTTGGTAAATTTAACAAATATCGGATTCACAATATATACTGTATATACAACTAACATAGTACCGAATATGCAACATACCGTATATGCAACATACCGGACATGCAACTAACATACTGTACGTGCAACTAACATACCGGATATACAGTTTACCGTGTAGACAAGGAGAATTATTTTTTGGATGATTATATCCTTACTAAATTTCAATTATTTCAATAATATCTTATTTTTCATTTTTTAATATGTATTTAATTATTTTAATAATACCATATTTTTCATTTTTCGATACGTATTTAATTTATTAATCATTTCAATCATTTGAAAAATATTATCCTTAATTATTTTGTCTGTTTAGTTATGATAAATGTACATTTGACGTATTCATTAATTTACTTTTCGTTTTTCAATATATATTTTATTTATTTAACTATATATGATAATTCATTTACTTTTCATTTTTTATGTGTTTGATTTATTTAATAATT
>CAIGRO010058608.1:0-12149 GCA_903798355.1 Fraxinus baroniana
GATAGATATGAGCTGGAAAAGAGTGGGAAAGGCAGCATAGTCCCATAGGCTGTGGCAGCGCACGCTTTTCTTTTCAGTTTCACGGTTTCGCTTGTTCTAAGGCTTGATCATATCGTCTCCTATTCTTGGTGGTCAATTTTTCTTTACTCAATTCCTGTTTTGTCTTTTTTTGTGTATTCATGTGTTTTTTTATTTAATATTTGAGCAAAGACTTTGTTGTTTTGCTTTTAAATTTAGTTAATTGGGTTTTCGTTTTAGGAAATCGGGCGCCGAAAAGATTTTCCCTTAATTTATAATTTGCCTATGTGGAATTGGCATGGGGATGATGAATTGGGGAAATGTGGAGGCTTTTTAGGTTATTGTTGTTGGTTTTCATTATTTTGCGGGTTTTGTTAGAGATTGTGGAAGTAATCAACTGGTGGACTATTGAGGTTTCTAAGGAATAATCTGTGGAGACCACCAGCATATCTAAAATGAAGTCTGCAGGAAATCCGCAGGGAATAAGTGAGAGATTTTGTATATAGTTTGTGTATGCTGTAGAGGCTATGCTTTTGAAACATGAAAACCATGGCAAGTAATTCTGCATCATCCTGCTTGATGAATTGCTACATTCCTTTTTGAGTTTAGGGTTTGTTCATGTCTGCCACTCTTTGTTATTAATACGGGAAAATTATGTGCAAAACAAATATCACTTTCTCTATGAGTAAGTGGAGATGAATTCAGGGTATTAATTTTTTGAGTTGTGAAAGATGCAATATTCACACATTCAGAATGCACAACTATAGAATCTTATGATTTAGAGCCTGTTTGGTATGGCTTAAAATCCAATTAAAATTGAAAATATGGCCGTTATTGGGCCCCACCCGTCTAATAAAAGTCAACAATAACTGCTATATTTTCAATTTTAATCTATACCACACACCCTCTTATTCTTACGTTTGGGAGGGGATAGGGATAGGGGTTGTTGAAGATGGACATGGGGGCGCCGGGGGTGGGGGTGGGGATTAGGTGAATTGTTTTGGTTGTTTTATTTTTTTGATTTTTTAATTTAATTTAATTTTTTTTTTTGGTTTTATTGTCAAATTTACGATTTAGGTCCTCAAGTTCAAGCTTCAACAATTCTGGTCCATTAAGTTCCAATTAAAATGAAAAAGGTCCTTCAGTGGCCATTACTNGATGATACTTCAGTGATCGTTAGTACAAGTTTTAAACTTCAGTGATCGTTTTGTGATTTTGACGTAACTTCAGTGATCGTTTGTTAAATTAACCCATAGTACAATTGATGAAGGCAGATTATTTTAGCAACAATTAATCCATTATTTTTCTTTTTTTCTTTTATTAATTATAAACGATTTTACTTCAGAAGTTAACAGTGAGAACTGCGAACAACACCCACCCATAAACCCTCCTCTACCACACGGCGGATTCCGGTACCGGTACTTTCGTTGCTGGCCTACATATTATATTAGCAGAAAAACTCCAGGTGATATGCTAATTTTAGTTTCGTTCTCGTTTGGTGTTTTTTGTTTTTCCTGATTGTATAAACATAACAATGTCGTGTAATTCGAATTTCATTATTTACAGATTGCAGAGTTTTTATCTTTGGGTGTTAATAATGCATTCCTAATTTTATTTTGTTTAGGTTCTATTTCGTTTGTTGATTTTTTATTGGTTTTGTTTACTTGAATATAGTGGGTTTTTCTGAATCTAGTAGAAAACTGTATTTTTAATTTGTTTTGAAGATTAATTGAGCTTCAGGAATGTCTAATTGACGTAATTCCATGAACATGTTTTATATTTTGATTATTGTAATTGAGGTACAAATATGTGTGTGTGTGTGTGTGTGTGTGTGTGTGTGAGAGAGAGAGAGAGAGAGAGAGAACTTATTATAGTTCAGTAAAAAAAATCAATTCACAATTTTGTTTAATGTGTGCAGGGGTTATTATCCATTGTGATCATTAAAAATTCGATATTTTAGCCATTATTTTATCTTTGCAGAGCTAACAGTTTGTGCCAAAAGAAATGCCACACAGAACAAGGCCAATGACAGCACTTTTACTGTTCACTGGACTCAATGCCGTGTTAGTCTCAACGATAACTCCGGTTTATGATTTCGTGTGCTTCCTTCCGTACTGGGAAAGAAGGGTATGTTTCTTGTCTTTGCTTCATGTTCTCAAATTAAAGTGAATACATGGAACAAGGAGTACAATTAAGCTAAATTATATATATATTAGATAAGTTTATCACTGAGATCTACTGTTTTTTTTTTTTCTCATTCTTGTTTCCCTCTTTTCTCGCTGGCTAAATGTTGTGTTCTGCATTACATGATTTCGAAAACCGACTATAGGTGATGATTTCTTTCTGTTTTTTTCCTTTTCTTTTCTATATCAACTTTTCTCCTTTACCAAATATTAGCATCCCTCCGGGGGAAGAGGAGGTGGTATTCTTTCAGGTGTAATAGCCTCAAACCTGCAGCTTCCGCCCATGACAGGGCGGTGCTCAGACATAATTAAACTACAATCTCAGGGAAATAAGGCAGATAATTTGATATTGATAGACCACAATTAGTTGATTCCATTCTATCAAAGTTTTCTGAATGTATCTTACTGGTTTTCAATTTCGTAGAATTGACGTCTACGGTGTCACTGTTAAGAGTGATAGGAAGACGGTATTTTTCCTTTGATTACCTTTCAAAAAAAAAGACGGTATTTTTCCTTACAAGGGACCTTTAGCATCTTTTTGTTAGTTTTATTAATAAAGAAGCGTAGTTGTACTGAAGTTCAGCTAAATCCAATATTTTTTTGTAGTGAAGATGAGCTATAATTCAATTCTAAAAGTGTTTATAAACGATTTAAATTATAAATAGATAGTAATGAGTTGTGGATAAGTTGGTAGTACTTGTGGGTCTCTCGAAACGTGTAAATAAAAAGTGGCTGGAGTGTTTATAAACATGAGCTGAACATAGGCTAAATAACTAGCCATAGTGCATCCTAGGGTCTCTAAAGCTAGTCTATTCTGATACAGCTTAGAACATTTGACTCGAGTCTATGTTGTCTACTGACTACTCGTGATGATCCACCCCGTTCATTTTAGAGCTGGGAATTCATGCTAAACTTTTATTTTGTATCCGTATTTATTTTTTAATATTTTTTTTATTTGAATTGAATGAGAAGTAAATTAATTTTCACTTTATTCCGGCGTCAGTTGGCATTTATCTTTTCTGCAGTAAACAGTTCTCATTTTACTTGTTACGTCATTTTTCTGTTATGGCTCGATCAACATGGATACATTTTAGAGTTATACACATTTTCTGATTACATGATTTCCATCAGAGAGAATGCCGGCGCCAGGAACGTGAAGCTGCATTAGCAAAAGGTTCTGGATAAGCATAAGAGATCACAATCAGCAAAAGGTTATTTATGTTAAGATTTTTTTTCTGGGGAAAATGTGGACTTTCTGAAAAGTTGTCATCGATAAAGTCAAGATTTTTCCAAAGGTTTGTGATGCTGAAAATCTTATTAGTTTGATAAGCTGATAAATGATGATGTTATGAGGTTAAAAGAGTATATGCTGAACGTGTATTTGCATCCTCTACGGCATGGGATTTCACTTCATTTCTAGAAATGGAGGACATCAAAACAGAAAATTTTGAAAATTATAAGATCATAGTCATATTTTTGTCATTCTAATTTGTATATTCTAGTTATCCGATATTTCCTTTGTTTTGTATAATCGGTCTCAAGCCTATTAAAAAGAGGAGGGTTGTGGTACGTATCGACATTCAACTTAAAAATTTGTTAAAGATTATGCCAAGAATCACAATACTTGTTTGTTGGAGCATCCTCTACTAACATATTGCTTTGAATTCTTTAGTAAATCTAACAATGAGCCAAGCAGATTGACGAAAAAGACTCGTCTAGTCAATTTCAAGGTGATCTATGCTTCTGATTCTAAAAGTTCAATGGTAGTGTTTTTGGAAAGTTTCTTCGCCATTAAGCTTGTGTTGTGAGATGAGATCGTTGGCAATAATTGATTCTTTTTTGTCATTCTATCTATCTTTCTCTTACCCGTAATGGCATATTCGTGTTTTATTTTCCACTACATTCTCAACCTTTATACTATCTAGCACTTGATAGACAATTTTTGTTCATTGCATTATTGAAAAGTCTAGATTTATTTTAAAAATTCTTAATTTTAATTAAAATATCAAAGTATAAATCCCTACTGAGCCCAGAGGTGGTAGAGGTTAGGGGAGTGGGGATGGGAAGAAGAAGGATTCTCACTTTCTTTATTTTTATTTAACTTTTTAACTTTTCCATTTTTTTTTTTTTTTTATTTTTTCCACGAAACTTAATTTACCTATTTGACGAATTTTGTGTAAACCGCATAAGCATTTCACATGTATTTTAGCAACAAAATGAATGAAAATATAAGGGATATTGAAATGGTAAAAAATTATTTCCTTGAGAACCTCAACAACACAAGTCAAACTCGTGTCAAAGACAAGCAAACGAAAGACTTTAATGAGTTGCAAATAGCTATGTTCATAGACATTTTTAGGTAAATAAATATCATACCCAACAATCAAGTAGTTTATCGTATCATTCTCTATGGATCATAGAGCACGTCCTTTTATCACCCCCACCGCATTTACAACTCCACACCAACCCAACTCGCTCCAAATCCTATATTTGATCCTTTTTGAAAGGGTCCGTTTGATTGCGAATGTGGAATTTGGGTGAAAAGAAAATGAATTATATGAAATTGAATTACTTAGAATTTGTTTTACTGAGAATTGTAATTAATTGTGTTCGATTGGTATAATTTTCCACTTGAAAAATGTTAAAAGTTTAATATTCATTTTGCTTTGTTTTTCATGAAAATTGTCCATTAAAGTGATAATTTTTTTTAACCATTGGGTTTAGAATTTGTTCCAATTGCCTAAAAAAATAAAAATTACCATACCAAATATCATTCGTTTTGCTTTATTTTGCATAAAAATTGTCAATAAAAATGATAATTTTTTTTATTATTATTATTTTTTTTTTACCATTGTGTCTATAATTTTTTCCAATTGTCAAAAAATAAATAAATAAAAATTCAGCGGACCTGAAAACCATTTTCCCACCTAAATGTTGGGAAAATGATTTCTTTAATTTGGTGGAATTGGTGCACTTGTGGGTGGGTGGGGATTTTTTGAACAAAACTTTGATAGGGCAAGAGGTGTAAGCAACATGAAGTGTGAAGCGACCTCACATATCTATGATGTTATTAATACAATAAAAATCGTATTAATATTGTTGCTCTCCAAATTTAGATTTCATGAACTTAAATCTGCTTCCTACCCATGATTCCTTAACCAATAACAATAACAGAAAGGAAAGAAATAAAACACATTCAGAAGAAGAAATTGCATACAAAACTTTTGACATATTATGCAACGTACAAAGTTAATGGTGCCTAAATTGTTTGATTCATGTAATGATCCAACTTCCTTACAAACAGAATGCCAGGAATAGCGAAGTTCTAAACTACAGTTAGCTACACTAGTGTTGCATGATAACACAAGTGCAGAACAAAGAACGATATCTTACAGCCAGCAAAGCTATTATGGGCGTAGATTGCTCCAGGAAAGTATCTCATGGCATGTTTGGAAAGGAGGATTGGATAGTCATAAAACAGTTTTTAAGGAAGAAAATTAAGCTAAAATGTTCTATGCAGTCCTCTAGTGCTCCTTACCAAACATATGTGCTGTGTCCTTAATCCAGCAAGTCCGACAATGCCGTCTTTTTAAATGCATTTACCTGACCCAACTGAGCAGCCAATGATTTATTAGGGAATATATTATCGGCCTTCATCCTCTCGCTGAAACCATATGCAGGAGCCTTGGCATTTATGTAGGCTTGAATGAGTGTTTCGTACTGCCTGAATCTTGAGACGTACCCAACTTGTCTCATTCTATGAAATATTTTTTCAGCATTGTGGATATCACCTCTCTTAGCATATTGGTCCATAACCGCCATATATGAACTAAACATTGGTTTGCCCCTTCTCTTCTCAGCAGCCTTATGCAGTATGGAGTCGGCCTTTTCCACTTCTCCAGCATCAATATAAAGCTTCACAAGTGCGTCCCAAGTCAGTGGTCCAATGGCAGAACCACTTTCTGCCATTTGCTTCACAAGGTCCTTTCCTTTTGCCAACATCTTATGTTGTGCATAAACTTTAAGTAGAACAGAATATTGTTTTGCAGAGGGACTTTTTACTTTTTTTACCAATATATTAAAAACTGCTTCTGCTTCTTCAATCCTCTTTAGCTTTCCCCAAGCTTCAATGGCAGCAGTACACTCTTCCAAGCGTGGATTAGATTCACAGACTCTCCAGATCCGTTCAACTTCATCAGTCTTTCCAAGGGCTGCATAAAGAGGAAGCAAAGGCCGGCAAGCCCAACGATTTTTCTCTATATTGTCTCCTTCCATCTCTTTCAAGACGGCCTCAGCTTTATCTTTTAGGCCACCAGCGACATAGTGCCGTGCCAATATGGATTGAATTTGGGTGTTAGGCTCCATCCCCTCAGCCTTCAGTGTCTCAACAATTTGTTCCATCCCAGCAATGTCATTGGATTGCCCTTTCGCATCAATCAAGACTTGGTAAGTGAAGAGGGATGGCTTGATACATTCTTTCTCCATTAACAATAAAACATCAGCTATTTTCTTCTTGTCAACCCGCTTGTAAAGTAGTAGTAACTGATTGCAAGCAAAGCACGTCACAGGAAATTCTAGATCCTTCATTTTATTAAAAACCTCCTCAGATTTCTTCACGTGGCTTAGAGAAACACAATTTGCCAATAGAGTTCGATAGATAAGTTCACTTCTGAAAGATTCAGGAATGTGCTGAATGTAGCTTTCTGCCTTGTAGATACCACGTACTTTGGCAATTAAATCAAGACGGGAAGCATAATCTCTCTCACCGAAGTCGAGAAGCTTTTTAGACTCCAACCACTCAGACAGCTGCAAAATGTGAAAATTAGAAGTGTTAGATACCCAGAACGATAAGGAGACTCCTAGATTAAAATAAAACTTAATCTAGAAGGAAACCCTGCCAATTATTAGAAGCTACGGGTTCTGACTCAACAGCTATATTAGAAAAAAAGATGAAGCTGAAATAAGAGGTGCAAGCTTGAAACAAAAATAATCAACTCATTTCCAGCTCATCCTCACCATGGTGTGTGATGGTGATATGGCCAATGAAACAAGATGCAGTCACTTTTTTTTCCTCACATCTGGACTATTACAATAGGAGAATATTCAAGAAGCAGAATCCTACGAAGAGATAAATTGCACTTGTATAGAACGAGCCACTTAAACATAAGTTAAACACATCCACAAAGGCCAAGAACCTCACTTGACTTCCTTGGTATGGAACTCTGTTTTAATTTAAAGAATCATGGACAACTTGTCATAGATTTACTATTGGGTACTACAACTTCCACAATTAAAGAGGTATATGGTACTGAAAGCAGATAGAAAACCATAAATGGAGGGAGAAACAAGACTACAGAATTTGAAATTGATTGTCAAAGAGCATTTCCAAGAGGCTCTTTAAACATAAGATGCTCTCTATTTTAAAAAGTTAACCCATAAAATTAAGCTCCAAGACTTCAAATTAACATTTGAAAATAATTTCGAGAGCCAAACCCACTCTTTATAATTAAATACATTTAAAGTATTTCAATTTTTAATGGAAGAAAATGATATAAGAATTCGGAGGGAAGCAAGTTAAAATAAAAGATAGGGAAAAATAATAAATATTTTTTAGGAATAGTAAAATGAAGTGTGAGTGTGTTCCAACTTAAAAATTTTTACTCTTTAAATTTATAGATGTTCTCTAAATTAAGAAAATATGCTCTTTAAAAATAGAGTCTCCTAAAGATGTTCTAAATTTATAACCGCCAGTTAATGACATTGTCATGAAAAACCTACTTGACAAGGTGAACAGTTTATTTAGAAAGAATGACGCAACACTATAATAGAGAGTATATATTCAAAACATTTGCATAAAGATGGTGCTTCTCTTGAAATTCCAACTTTAAAGACAAAGAACTACATGCTACTAAGAATCATTTTAGCATACCTATAACAACCATCCTAGCAAAGAAAATGTTAATGCACCAAATTAAGTAACAACAACAATATGAACGAGAAAGCATTTCCAAAACTTGCAAAAATTAACATACAAGAAATTCATTTTTACAAGATGAGTACAAACTACAGAGTCTGAGACTACTGACAAAGAAATTAAAACTGAAACAAGCTGATATAACTGCACAGTGTGAGTTTTTCAAAAGGTATACATTAGCAACACCTCACCAAATCCCTCAATGAAGCACAACCACATGGTCAAGTCACGCCAACATAGAAGCCACGAAATATGATATCTAACAGAACATAAAATAAATGTCAAGGCCTAGAGCGAAACCTTACTAGGCTAATGACCTGGGTACGAGCCTCTTTTTGGAGGAGATGGGTTTAAATCCTTTGATCCCCTTTAGAAAGAAAAGAAGGAAGAAAAAAAAGAACAAAAAAATAAAATAAGATTTAGGTTTACCTAGACCTTAATTCTTCAAAAAAAATTCAGAAAAATAGATTGCTTAGAAAGAAGATAAAGCACAAAATCACCTAAAGAATGTCATGGGAATATATCCCAACCTCAAAAACAATAAACGAATTAAAACCTTGTAATATGCAGTCAATTTTTACATGGAGATGCTAAAATAATTAGATTGCAGGAAGTGCTCCTGCTCCATGGAACAATTAAATCAGGAATTAAACTAAGCGAGTCAACTTCTATCCAGTATACAAGAGCATCAGAACAGAGTATAAAATGCCTGCCAAAAAGTTCCCTGATAACTTGACTAAATCTGTTTAAAAGTTCCTTCAGTTGTTTTAACAAACAGCGGGTTCAGACTCTTCAAGGGAGAATTAGCGAAAAGCCGAGAAAATGACAGGAAAAAAAAAAAAAAACTGAAACGGATTTTGGGAATGAGTATCAGAGCTAACATCACTGAAGTGGTGTCCTACAGATCTCAC
The DNA here is from genome assembly GCA_903798355.1 of Fraxinus baroniana. Taxonomy (NCBI): domain Eukaryota; kingdom Viridiplantae; phylum Streptophyta; class Magnoliopsida; order Lamiales; family Oleaceae; genus Fraxinus; species Fraxinus baroniana. Next base: position 9,087 of record CAIGRO010058608.1, read on the forward strand.
ATCAAATCATTATTTATGGAACAACAATACAAAGGTATTAAGCAAATCAGTGAAAACATAGTGAAGGCAACTCTTGCTAATCCTGATAAATGCTTATAGATAGTCCAACAAAATTATTGCTAGTTGTATGGTGTTGAGTGTAGAAAGAAACAGGAAAGCCAACATATAAGCACTGAACAGAACAAATGATATGCAGTAACATGACTAAAGTAAATCACCTGCAAGGCCTTGCCGTATAAACGCCGTCTCCTCAGAGTAAGCATGGCTAACACTACTTCTAACCGGGTAACTTCATTACCTTCTGCAACCCATTTATCCAAAAACTTGTCCAGAGATGAAGCTGGAGCACCTAAGATAGAACGGGCCAATGCTGAAGTACCCATCTGTCTTGAAGATACCTTCTCAGCAACAACGTTCTCGTTATCTAATACCTCCAACTCATTTTGTGTCCCTTGCATGCCATCATCTGAAGACTCCTCTTCAGATAGCTCTGGCCCAGAAATTAGTTCATCGTCATTCTCATCTCCACCATTATCTTCTATAATGGCACCAGAGGCAGTTGGACCTTCAAGTTCAGAGAAACCTTCCTCCAAGTCTTCATCTTCCTCTCCATTCTTATCAGCCTGTGAAGAATAATGACGAACTTCAATGGATAACTTCCGAAAATTAGATGATTTATCATAGAATCTTCTAAATGAATGGAATCCATCAGCTGGCATTTCTTGGGGTTCAATAAATTCAGCCTTGTGATTATCCATGTAACATCTTGCTATGTCCGTTTTAGCACAGCAAATTCGAGAGGACCCTATGCCAAATCCTCGATTCCTGGGAGCAAACAACGTGTACACATAATAATTTCACAGGATTTAATTGACTGCAAGACAAATAAATCGATAATCTTATTACATTCTCCACACATAGTTTTGCAAAACTTGAAATGGATTGGTATAACATGTTAATAACTATTTGAAGACAATAATTCCTAAGTATCTTAAGTTTACACACCATTCGTCACATCACAATAAAAATTCAGCAACACCTAAAATTTTATTTTATTTATTTGTTCACATGTTTTTTCCTTTTTCTCTTTTCCAATCTAAATCCATCGACCACAGAAACCAGAAATTAACTTTGACCTTCACACAAATGTGCATAAACATGTGCTGAATGTGTACACACATACTCCATAGAATAGCCCCAAAAGATAAAAAATAATTGCACATACATACAAATACATGTATATTACAATTTATACATAATCACATACATATACTCAGTATATATATGTGCAGGAGTGCTGGCAAAACAAAATATTTGATAGGAACGGAAACTCGACTAGTGCCATCATGCTAAATTTCAGAGCTTTATGGAATTGACGTAGAAAATCGGAACACGAACAAGTGCAGAATGTGTGTGTATATATATATATACACATTCATGTCATGTACTAAACATATTTAATATACACACACCCACTATATATTTGCAGATCAGTAAGATGGAAAACACTTCGCGATAGAATAAAAAATTGCAGGCAAAAAATAAGAAATAATCAAAAACTATACACAAACGATTGCGCATATATACAAATACATACATATATTTTGTATATGTGCGCGCAAGAGTATAAAAGAAAGAATTACTTGGTAGAAATGGAGACTCGACGCAGCGCCCACATGCTGAATTTCAGATATTTATGGCTATATGGAAGAAAAAATTTGGAAAAAAGTACGAGTGAGGACTGAGCTGAAGAAGGAAGAGGCTTAAACCCTAAAAACCCGAACGATAGAAGTGTAAATTTTTCAAAATGGTCCCTTGAGTTTGAATAATGTCATACAGTACCCTGAAGTTGTAGAGTTATGATATTTCATTTAGGTCCTTGGAAGTTTATGCCCATGTTTGGTAGACATTAAAATTTTCATTTTCATTCTTATACTCATTTTCAACCACACATGCTGCAATAAAATAATATTTTTCATCACATCAATAATTTTTCCTTCTTTTTCAACCACACATTTTCCATCAATCTATTGTTCCAGAATACATTATTTCAAAATAATGTGGCTCAAACACACCCTATAGAAGGTTAAAATAGTATTTTCATTTGTGTCTTTCTAATTTTCTCGAGCGTTTATCTCATCGAGCATGCTAAATAAGTTTGTTATGCCTCCGTTTGATTCTCATTATTGTAAAATGATAATGAAAAATATAGTCATCATTAGACTCCACACAAGAAATAAAATTCAAAATTGATGGTTTGATGTGATGGATAACGGTCATATTTTTTATTTTTATGGATAAAAAATGAGAAACAAAATATGTGGTTGAAAAATAAGAAAAAATTATTGATACGATGGAAAATTTTATTTTATTAAAAAATGTATAGTTGAAGAGGTTTGTCTCTCACTACGCATAATCCATATGCGTATGTATATGTATATATAAATATATTTGCATGTTACATGGAGTCTGATATTAATTCATATTTTTTATTTTTTTTGGGGGGGTCTTAAATGAACTTTTGATTTTCAATACGAAAATAATTGGGATTTTGTGTTTCCTGCAGGAAACGGAAGTATGGATTCAAATGTTGATACAAAGTCAAAATTTTGGAAGCCTTCAAATGATTCAGGTAACCGGAAATACAGACGCCGGTCTCCTCTTAATGGGTATTCGTCTTCATCTGGTGGTTAGGCCTTTAAAACAATCTATTTTTATTTAAATTACAGTTTTGAGGAAAAAAAATATGAACTTTTTGTGAAGTGTTGTTTTCCTTTTTTATTATGGCTTGATGATATATTCGTGGGCAAAATAGTGCAGATGGCGAAAATAGTTTATGTTGTTTTGTATCAATGACGATTGATCGTGCATAGCCAAGTTCAGGGGCGAACCCAGGATAATTGTTGAGTGGGGGCGAAGTCAACTCGTCGAAGTAGAGGGGTCTAAAGTTGAAGGGGTGGGGGGCTACAGGGGTTCGGGGGCAGCGCCCCCGAAAATTATTTTTTTTTGGGAGTTGTTGAATAGTTTAGATTTAGTTGCATTTTTTCAACTAGTTCATGCTAT
>CAIGRO010058623.1:0-10924 GCA_903798355.1 Fraxinus baroniana
GCATATCTTAGTTGGCATTTATTAGAGAAACACTATACATGAGCAGGATATCATTTGATTTTCTAGGTGAATGGTAGTAACTTCTCACATGCCACAAATGAAACCCTCTATTGGCTACTGTGTCTTGTTGCCATTTTTCTATTAACTGTAATTCATTCGACAGGACCAATTTCTTTCCAATTCCATAGGGCTCAATTATAGAAGAGTGATGGGCGGATCAAATATCAAGATTAGTAGGAATGTATGTGGGTGCCTAAGATAATCGCTGGGGTAAAAAATAGTTCATCTTGGAGTTCCGAATATGTGATTGTTTTGTCAATACCTTTATTTTTTTGCTGTAATAAGATCAGAGATTATAACTTGTAGATTAAGCCCCTATTTGACAACCATTAAAACAAAACAATTTTTTTTTCTCAAACTCATTTTTGACCACGCATTCTCACAATAAAATATTCTGCACACGAACTCAATACTTTTTTTCCACTTTTTAATCATACATTCTCCAAAAAGTCAATATTCCAAAACTCATTTTCCCCAAAAATTCATTTTAATGGTTGTTGTTAAGATTTGAAGGTCCATTTTAAAAGGCCAACCTTATTAAGAGGAGTAACCCAAGATCTTTATTAATTGGTCCGTGTCAACATCATTTATCGATGTGGGATATATATCCTTTAACACGTCCCCGCAAGATGGTAGCTCATTTGAGCAGACCAATCTTGAAATCCACGTGCTTATTTTAGAGTCTTAACGGGATCGAATCGCTCGTTGGAACATAATGGGCTCTGATACCATGTTAAGATTTGGGGGTCCATCTTAAAAGGTCGACCTTATTAAGAGGATTAGCTTAAGATCTTTATTAATTGGTCTGTGTCAACATCATTTATCGATGTAGGATATATATCCTTTAACAGTTGTCAAACAGGGGCTAAGATTAGAACTTAGCAAGTTGTAAATGGCAAATTTTTATGGTTTGGTTTGCAGCTTTTAGGTCACATATTATTTTAACATTTTCAAATAGCAAAATTATCAATTCAACCAGGATATGAAATGTAATATATGTAAATTGTGAGTTTTATTGTTCATATCATGAGTTTTCTACGAGATTTAGAAATCATACCGGCCTTTTCGCTATGATCTAGAGCCTAAGATTAGAATGGTCAGATTCTGCTCAGTACGTATTCTTTGCATGTGCATACAAATTAGGGCATACTCAGTTTGACATGTATGCTTATTCCTGTTTATACGCTTCTCTTTAGTGAGTCTGAAGTACAATTTTGCTTCACTTCCTAAACTCTTGTTGATATGGATCCATGAACTTATTAAACATATATTGGTTTCAGGATCCCTGCATCTACCCTTGCTTCACACCCATTAGTGCTTACAGCTCTCTCAAGCTTGAGTGCTGATATACTCTCAGAGGCATCAGTTAATGGTACAGTGAATAGTGCAAGCTAACCCCATTTTTTTCAAATTCCTTTCTTTGGTTGCTTCGCTGCCTGTGATGTCATCTTCGCGAGTTTCTTCGAAAGAAGTTTGTCAATGCACAGAGTCTCACAAGTTCTCATGCAAGACTTTCTGAAACTAAAAGATTGTTCTGATTTCAATCTTTTGCGCAGAGCTGTGGTGATGTTGCTGATACTTATTCTCTTTCTCGATAGAATGGTTAAGCCTAGTTTATCTTCTTTAAGGAATTGCATAAAACTGCTGTCTAACCGTAGGTTTAGAACTCCTTCAAGAATAAAAATGTTTTTGGTGCCATATATTGTTAGATTTTATGAATTTCGACATACCTCACTCAACTGGAAAAATTATGACACAGTTGATAAGCTTAAAAGCTTAATCATTGCTATCATGTCCAGCAAAATACTGTTTCTTCAGTATCTGCATGTGATGATATGCTCCAAGAAGTAGATAGTTGTTTCTCCTGTACAATCAATTTAATTGTGGTTTGACTCCAAAAGAAAAAAGTTAGGAAGATGAATCTGAATCATGAATAAAAGAAGATTGGGTTGAACATGAAACAGAGCAATTCGACATGAAAGAGAGCAATTCGATAATTTGGTAATTAATGACTTTTTTACTTCATGGGAAACTAGGCAGCATAGATATGGGACACGGCAAGTTGGCTTTGAGATGCTGGAACGAGCTGGCATTGATTGGTTGACGCCTAGAACTTGTTATCTTTGGTGTGTCAGTGTACAGTGGTTTTGTTGGTACCAAGAAAGCTAAGTTACTTGGAAGTATGTGGTTTAACATTCTGATAATTAATTTCTTCTATAATTATGGATAAATTATTTTAAGGGACATCACAATTTTTGTGGCAGAAAGTTAAGAGAACACTTGAGGTTACCAGTGAATGACCTGTTAAGACCAGGCTTGTATTAGATGGTGTCGGCTGTCAAATGGAGGTAGGAGGATTTTGCAACACAAACCCTGCCTCTGGAGGTCATTACACATCACCTTGTACTGGTATTCTAAGCTTTATATAGTTATTTCTTGTAGGAACTTAATAACACAAATAACAAGTTGATACTGTTGGGCATTAAAATGTTTATTTGGCCTGAAATACAGAATTTAGGTGATGTCTTGACATTCTATAGCGGGTGCTGAGGGCAGACCTTGTTAGTCTTCATTGGTTGAACTCTTTATAAAGGATACTCAATGGGGTTACCTTGATTTGGTGTATTTACTTTGATTGATTCGATCAAGAATATCGAACTTGGCTGTGAGGATGTCTTTCACCTCACGTGATTAAATAAGCGGTGTTTCCACACAACATGAACATTAGTATATCGTTGACCAAGATCTTGATATATGTGTACAGAGCCTTGTGTTTGACTATTACTGAGGTCGATCCTACTATCTAATATCTAAGAGACGAGTCATCAATTTTTTAGAATGTTGTGGGTTGATTGGAGGTGGAGACTCTGGGAGGAACTGATAAGGTTTAACTCTGGCATGACTATAAATAAAAACTCCCAATTTCAAAGTTATGTAAGAGGGAGATGACATTTATTTATCACATATATTAAGACGAGGTGGTTTCACATTGTATCAAACCACAATTATCTCTAGCCCAACGGAACATCTGTCTAAGCAAGGCTATTGAGGCTACTGGCAGCCCCAACTCAAAATTAAAGAGGCGGGTCTTTTGCATGCTTTGATTCCGTGTTTAAATAATATGGTCCCTCACTTGTATTGCTCACGGTGCAGCTTATATGTCAAGGCAACCAATTAGTTTGATAAAGCTCTAGTCTAGTTCTATACCTGGAGCGGTGATCAGATACTTGTTTATAATGTGGTCTGTTTACATTCCATGGTATTTCATTTTGTTCTACTGCACATGCTTTGATGTTCCCTGGAACAGAGACAACTCTTCATCTACAAGACTACAACCCTTTGGTTCCATTCTTTGTCCCTTCCAATTTTATACTGGAAAATTTTGCTGGAATTTTGATTTTTTCCTGTGATCTTGTTGATTGAAAAGGATATGCCTTTGTATTATGTGGTTAATCAAACTCATTCCCATATTTCTATATCCGCGCAATCTTATTTTATTCTTCTTGTTTTGTCACAAATCTCTTCCTGTTAATTTTGGGCTTTTTAATTTGGAAACTCTCTGTTGCTTTTAAAATAAAGAAAGACATTGGCGTGATCTGAGGTCCTTGAGAACATTGCCACCAAAGACCAGTTAGATGTGCATATTTTTTTAATTCCCCAGTATTTAAGTTACATTACATCTATGAATTATCTTTTTCCTGGTAGTGTCCTTTCTTTCTTCTTTATTTTGCTTGTTTTAATTAGATTTAGGGTTCAGTAGCTCAAAATAAGGCAAACTGTTTCATAAAAAATCTATATTATTTGAGCAGTGAGGTGAATAATTCCTTACTTCAGCTTCAGAGAAGCCTCTTTGTATGAATTGATACTTAACTCCTCAGCTAGCTGACCTTTGGTTTTGGAGATTAGAGCAGTAGAACTACTTGGTCAAATTGAATTGAGAACAATACCACTAATTTTTGGGAACAATATTTTATTCCACTTTGTATGTTTGATAGCGTGGTCTCCCTATCTTTATTTTTAACTGAGGCTTCCTGTTGCCTCAATAGCCTGGCTTTGAGACGTGCTGTTGGCTTGGAAATAATTGTTTTGTTTATTCCTTCTTAGTTGTGTAAACAATTACATTTCAACTCTTTTACTTCGTACTATTAATAAATTTCTTTTTCAATAAAAAGAATGTAGTCACGTTGGCCTTCTGTCTCTAGAATACCTTTTCATTTGTTCCTTTTTTCCTAATTCAAGATTATACAATTGGCTTTTCTTTTATCTACAATTATTCAGAATCTATGCTGTCATCTAGTCATTTTATTAATCACTATGCTCGTTGATGGCAGTTATTTCGGAATTAATACATTACACAGCTGTGAGAAACTTGGGTGAAGTTGCCTCTCAGATGCCCTTAATTCAAGTAATTGTTCCTCAGGTTATGAGTCAGAAAGCACAGCTACTAGATCCTTCAAAGGTATAATTTCAGAATGCTTCTATAAATCTCTCTCATTTCTGGTGTGATAATCTTCCTGAGATTGTATCTTTTTATTTCGATGAGGTTTATGACCTCTTAATATCTGAACCATCTTACTCTTTTGGAGAAGGCATTCTATCCTCTTCATTCGTGAAGTCATAAAACACTCAAATGTCACTTATTTTTTTTCATGGGCCGATGCTATCATTTAACTAGAGTAGTTTGCATCATGCATCACAAAAGCCATCTATGTCAATACCAAATTGACTTCTACTTAAAGTCTATATGTGTAGATCAAATAATGTGTGTTTTATAAGCTTATTAGGAAGTCAAACTTACAAGTGATTCCTTTACTTGCAAACATTTACTTCGACAATTTTGGGAGTGGTAATGTCAACACATGTAAGGAAATTTTAAATAATGTTTGACCTATTATATGACGAAATACTGTGAATGATTTGAGAAAATTCCCGCCCCACCTACATGTATCTCTTATATTCTTCTCCTATTCCCCCTTGTCTTTAATAATATCAAGTGTCATTAATCATCTGCGACATTTCTTGAAGTTCTTTTTTGCTTCTTTTATCTGAGATTATATTTGATTTATCTTCTTGGATTATGTGTTTTGCTAAAAGGATGAGGAGGATGTGAAGGCAATTACTCGTTTATTTGCGGATATGGGGGACGCATATGTTGAATTGATTGCAACTGGTACATAACTTCTCCTGTCAATGTTGGCCTATCGGCTTTATTACTTCTCTATTGAACTCGATGTTGCTGGTAGTGTTTATAAGTGTCTTTTTTCTGTTATACTTAGTCTCACATATTCTGTATAAGTGTCTTAACATATTTTGTATAAGCTGAGATAATCTCACATTCAAAATGATTTTATCTTCAGGTTCTGATGAATCTATGTTGATTGTGCGTGCATTACTCGAAGTTTGTTCCCATCCAGAATTTGACATTGCTTCCATGACTTTCAACTTCTGGCATAATCTTCAAATAATATTGACCGAAAGGTGAAACTATTTTGGGTTCTAATTTCAGTATGTGCTTTGAAGCAACCTTTGACTTGAAATTTCTAATGGATCAGGGATTCTTATGTAGCATACGGTAATGATGCATCGATAGAAGCGGAGAGAAGTCGCCGATTGCAGGTTTTCCGGTCATCCTATGAATCACTTGTTTCCTTGGTGAGTATTTTCTTTTCTCAATATACGCTTTCAAATTCAAGGAGAAACTCTTCTAAAGACAGTTGGAAATTTTATGCAGTCTTCCCTATGCTGAATTTAGAAGAATCATTTTGCAATCTTTAATAATACAATTTGTTCTTATTTGGAAAAGAAAGTATGTGCACAATCTTATGGTGGTCGTGTTGAACTATTTGGTGGAAAATATTAACTCTTTTGCTGCTATTCTTCTTACCAGGAGGGAAATCACTTCTATGTTGTAGGATAAGCATATGAGAACCTTCCTTGCATGTTTGCCCAATTTATCTAATTTAACAAAAGAAGTTAAGGTTTTAATTGTTTTATTGTGCATGTTTTTTGTTATAACAAAGAAAGAAACAAGGGTTTTGAAGATTTTTCATATGAAAGGAACCGATAAATGGTTAAGGCTCAATCGAGGGCATGAAAGAAACTGTCATGGGAGCTTTCTTAGTGTTGGCCCTGCTGGGCTAAGCACTTGAGAACATTTTCATTTCTCTGTGTTCTGGCGTAATTGGTTTTATATGGGCTTTTGAAAACTAGTTGGTTTTGCATTTCTTTACAATTTACTTGTATAGTTTCTGCTTGAGATGATTTTTTTCAGCACAAACATGCTTTTATTCCTTTTTCTCTTGTAAAAGAAGGAAATACTCTCGTATTATTAATTGATGATTTCTTCATAAATTTGTCCCTACAGACTAGCGTCAAAGTTGAATATCCCCAGGATTATTCAGAACTTTCGAGGGAGGATCAAAAGGATTTTAAGCAGACTAGATATGGTATGGTTTAAAATGTCTATAGATAATATGTTGGCCTACAGGCTACAGCATGTTTGGCAATTTCTTCAGTTATGGCATCATTGTGAATTTTTGAGAGAGAACTTGGAGTCCTCTGTCGAGACAATAAAGGGGCAAGTAGGAAATAGATAGAATACTGCTCACTGATTAATAAGCTACCTACCACATTGGATTATTATTATTCTGCCGGTTTCTTTTGTTTTGATCTTGTAAACTGAAACTTTCTTCTATAGGCAATAGTCCGTACGTAGTTGACACTTCTATTCATAGCTTTTGGTCAAAATTTAACAATTAATGACAAACACTTCGGATTTTCTGTTCTTATTCTTGACCTTAAAACTTCTGTTGGAATGTGACCTCTCAATACTTGTACTGAATTCTCTGCTCCTGTAGTTATTCTTTTCTCCAGAAACTAATCGTTAAGAGTTTATGGCTGTAGTGTTGCACGGTTTGGTTTTTATTTTACCAAGTACATCTGGTGCGGAAGTGATTTGTGAAATTCTTGTAATAAGTATTAAGTAATAAACTAAGAAGAATATTGGAATAACTTGCTTTTATTGATTGAATAATAATTGAATGATCAAAAAGTGTACAATGCTCTTGTATTTATAGGCAAAGTTATTCCCAAGTCCTATGAATAAAAGGAACTTAAATAAGGAAACTAAATTCTATAAGGAAATAAATTAATCCTAATTTAAATATGATTTATGAATAAACCTATTACAACTAGAAAAGGAAATTAAAAAAGATAAAGTCCTAGATAAGGTAAACTATGAATTCTAGTTGTGATGTACTACATCAATATCAGTTTCAAATTTGTTCAGTTAGATAAATAAATGCTTGATACATCCATTTATCGTCATTAAATTCAGTTACTGCAGAATGTAGTGCCTCAGTTCTATACTAGTGCTTGCAACTAGGAAATTGCTCTTGAATAAATGTTGCTGCTTTTTTACACTTTTCTTGCCTTGTATGTTTGGTGAAAAGGAAAGATGAAAAGGCTCTCTGCATCTACATGTTTTTTGGAATTATTATCTGCTGAACTGTCACAAAATGTTTTCCTGACTAGTTTTGTCATGTTAACAGCTGTTGCAGATGTCCTTATCGATGCAGCCCTAGTGTTAGGCGGTGATGCTACACTGAGGATTCTTTATGTGAAACTTGTTGAGGTGTGTACTGTTCTCTTTGATGCAGAGAGAGAGAGAGAGAGAGTTGTTTTTCAATTGATAAGTAAAATGTCTCTGCTGAAATATTAATAAACGCATTTACAACGTGTTTGGTCTTATAATTCTGGAATTCCTATTGCTTTTACATTTTGCCTGTTTAGTGGGCAAATTAGTGTTGCTTTGAAGTGAGGGTTGTGAAATTTCAGGCTTTGAACCTTGCTTGTACAAGGAAGAGATTTAAGGCTCCATTGATGCATTTGGAAAGACTAGTGGATCCCACTGCTGGGGATCTGAAGCGATTTGTTCCACGTTATTATAAAAAAAATTTCCTATATCGTTTAGGCAACTCCCTTAGTACCCAAGTGGTTTTGGAATGGAACCCATGGTTACTTTAATGGTGGAAGAGTTGCTTGGGAGTATTTGGGCTGAACTGAGTCCCCTGCCTCTGATTTGCATCGTCCCTGGTTCGTGTCAGTGTTATTTGGTATATTTCTGATCAGCTCATGTGTGAGTTGGCATGTTAAATGAGATTTTGTTTCAAATGGACCATAAAGAATTCCCAAGATTTTTTCAAATGTTATTACAAATGTCGGTTTAGGAATCCATTTTTCATTTTTATTCTAGTCCAAAATTTCCAAGTTTTGCGGATTAAGCCCCCCCTGTTTGAAACCCATTTTGAGGAAAAGAAATTTTTTGGAATAGTGATTGATGTGAGAATGTGTGGTGGAAAAGTGAGGAAAAGTTTTTGATTTGTATGTAATATTACTTTGTTTGGAGAATGTGTGGTTGAAATGAAGAATGAAAATAAAAATGAGAATGAGAAATTAATGGGTGTCAAACGGGGGCTAAATATTAATTTCTTCCTGGTATGTAAGAGGAGTAAGTAACATCTTCACGAATTTGAATGATGTCTTTTGGGCATGTTTGGCTTTAAAGAATTTATAAGTAAAATAAGCTACAGGCTGCACTCTATCTTTCTTCCCATTGTCTCCTCGCCTAAATGCAAGTCCCATATATTATTTATAGTTTAGTGGCTGCATTTAATTGGTCCATCAAGAATAGTAGATGGGCTCGTACGAATTTGTAAATGTCATGAAATTCGACACATCCATTTTGTTTTACTAGTACTTTTTCGGGATGTACATGTTTGGTAAAAAGTTAAATATGTATAGAGTTAAACCGTCAAATGACCAAAAAGGACGTTATGCTTTTTTATGAAATTGATTTAAGTTTAAGAGGTTCATTTTTCAAAATTTAAATTGCAAATATTCTAAATACATAATTAATAATTGATAGTGTAGTATAATATGTTTTAGTCATCTTATTTCTAAATGGAATTTTACTTCAATTTATTTAACATTAATATTTTTTGTATAGTAATTTTTTATATTAAGGGTGTGTTTGAGCCATATTATTTTGGAAGAATGTATTTTGAAGTAGTAAATTGATGAAGAATATGTGGTTGAAAAAGAAAGAAAAATTATTGATGTGATGAAAATATTATTTTATTGAAAAATGTGTTGTTGAAAATGAGTAGGAAAATGAGAATAAAAATTTCAATGTGTATCAAACGGGGGTTAATATGTTAACAAAAAATATAAAATATATAATATTTGATAAAACCAATAAAAATATACTTTTAAAATGTTTTATTTAAACTATAACTATACTGATTTAATTATCAATTTCCTAATTTTTTTTTTATTGTATGTGATGTAATGAATATTGAAATAATTTATTAAACAGATAAAAATTTAGGGCGTGTTCGATCGGGCTTAAAATCCAATTAAAATTGAAAATATAGCCGTTATTGGGTCACACTCAAAGTACAAAATAACGGCTAATTTTTTAATTTTAATCTCTACCGAACACGCCCTTAATCTAATATTCAAAATAATATAAAATTTTGACATTAGCTCAATTGGTCAGGCCTTGGGTTTGCTCCCTAATGGTCACCAGTTCGAGTCCCCTCAAGGCCACTGAGGTGAGTACCCGATCGTAAACTCATAAAGAGTATCCGACCTCCAATTGAAAATGCAGACTCAGAAGCAACTGTAGAAATTTGAATTCTGAAGGGGAAAAAGGTTTTGATAGATCATGATAGTCTTGAGATTATTTGATATAAATTAGGATTATTTGATAATAATANGGCCACTGAGGTGAGAAACAGCTGTAAACTTCAGGGCCCCGTGGGATTAGTCGAGGTGCGCGCAAGCTGGCCCGGACATCCACGGTTATAAAAAATATATATATATATAAAATTTTGACATTATAAATGAATTGTTTAATATTTACTAGATTATTCATGTCTAAATTGTTTAAATAAATTTTTAATAGTTAAAGAGATTAATATTAATTAAAGTAGTAAAAAATTGTCAATACTATGTTCAAACCTAACCGGTTACCTATGCCTTGTCAATAAACTAGTCTCTTTGAAGTGGTTTGTCTTGACCCGAAGAATCTGAGATTGAAGAGATTATCCGGGATCCTCAATTTTGAATCCACATACCGACACTTAGGGTGTTCATCATGAACCTAATATAATAGATTTTTTTAGCAATTTTAAATAATAAGAATTTAGGTAATTCATAAACTTTAATTATTTAACTAATTATTCTTTCCAATTTTTTCAAATATTTTTTTTGCAAGATTTTTTTTTGTTCATAATAGATTTACTGTCAAAGCAACTCACATTTCTTATAAGTAAGGAAAAGAAGTTACTTAGAAGCACAGCCCGATGTGTTCTCTTTTACAATTTACTTATAAGTAACTTTGACTTATAAGCTCGGCAAACATGCTATTTGTTCATCGTTTTATATTTATATGGAGAGGAAATGAAATAATGTAGTTTCTTGCTGAGCTTCGCTTTTGCACTTGTTTAACTTCATATGGTTATTGAACTGTTTTCTTTCTTCGTGGAAAATAATTTTTTCAATGTGATTCAAGGTGTGGGCTTTTTTCTTTAACAATTTTTCTTTTTGGTCAACTTTTAAGCAGAGTTTCCTTTTTTTTCTTCTTCATGATATTATAGGCTGTAAGTTGCTTTGGAAATAATGAGCGCGCTGATTGGCGTCCAGCAGAAGCTGCTTTGTATGGTATACGAGCAATATCAGATTATGTTTCTGTGGTGGAAGGAGAAGTGATGCCCCAGGTTCAAATTTCTTTCAATTTCTTGCTACCACAACATGCAGTGTTAGGTTTAATTACAAATTGTTTCCTATTTTCTTCTTTTGT
>CAIGRO010058639.1:5141-16180 GCA_903798355.1 Fraxinus baroniana
AAAGAAAGAAGTTGCTAAGAAGAAAATTTTATGCTTGCCTCTTTGTTGAAACTTTATATCAGTTTTCATAAACCCAACAACTAATGCTCGAGACAAGGCTTCAAGCTATGCTTTCCTATCAAGCTTTTGAGGAATTGCACTTAATACGTTGTGCACTAAATTCTTTTTTGCGAGATAACAGCCAATATACCATTATGCCCATCGAAAATCTACAAAAATAAAAAAGGACCAAAGTTGGTACATAAGATAATATATATGAAATTTACTACCAACAATCAAGGTATCAACCACAACCCGAGAAGTAAAAGGTTTTAACCCATCGCAAAAACTGAAATGATGTTGAGGGATTGCTAGGAACCTTTTGCCAACCAGATTTGATGAAAAATAAGTCTTCCCCTTTCTTAGGTAGACCAGCCTGCCCAAACTTTACATTGGGTTTCATCACCTATTCATTCAAAATACCAATAATTATGAAGCTAAGACAGTATGAAATGGCATATGCTAGAATTAATAAACTAAAAATGTAAACTTACCAGTTACAAAGAAGAAAATAAAAGTAAAGGTTATTTTCTTCTAGTATCTAGCATTAATTATTCACAAGAATTGATAAATATTTAATCACTTCGTACTTAAAAATAAAATTGTAAACCTAGTTTAAATAAAGACGTATATATAATATCGTCAAATCATGCTTGAGTACATCAAGACACAAACATGAGCGCTCGTGAATTTTTGGGGAAGATTGGACTTCAATTTGACATTACCAACGCCGTTGTTTCCATGTAAATAAAAATGAATCAGAGTAAGTAAAACTCTAACACATCAATATATTATCTAGAGTAAAAATATTATTGGCTAAAGTTGAATCTTTTTCGTAAAGTAGGAAGGTGCTCTAAAACAGGCTTGAAAGATAGTATGATGTTCAAGAGAATCAACTAAATGAATCTAGTTGTTAGAAACATTGGCAGAGAGGGAGGTAAATGAAACAAAACTTCACATTGAATTTTATCAGACTCTAGTTTCTTAAACGTCCCAACTTCATCATCTAGCAAAAGAAAAGCATTTACAGCTCTAGAGATCACCAAGTACTTTCGCATCTCCCATCCTTTGAACCCTCTTTCTCATATATAAATTGGAAATTTCAATTTACCGAATTAAACAAACCACCCAAAAGTTAATTATCAAATTATCCATTCAATACTTGAACTCCTATGCCAATTACAACTTACTACCTATAAACCAACAATGTGCCCTTCAACTTTTTTAAGCAAACCACCATTTTCTTTTTAATCTTGAACTTAAATATGAAACAAATAAAACTACGCTGGATGAGCCGAAAAATAGACCAATCCTAAAGAGCAAAAAGTCACAAATTTCACTTTATTTCAACTCACACATTACATTCAACTTCAAATTTGCACATGAAATCCATCATACAGTCATTAGGCTCTAAACTCCCTGTTTACAAAAGAAAAAAAATATATTAAAAAATTGTGAATTCCAAAGAAGGAAATAAAAAACGAAAAAGGTTCCAATTTTCTTGACTAAAACAGCCTCAAAACTCATAAATAATCCCTTATGTAGCCTCAAAAACTGCTACTACTGTCCCAACCTTCCAGCTTGCCACGCAAAGATACAGGGCAAGATTTGCCCTTGCCCAAATCAAATTTTCAATAAATCATTGTCATGGACTCTCCATTTACCATGCCCTGGCCCAAATCAAATTTTCAATAAATCATTCTCATGGACTCTCCATTTACCATATAATATACCAACAAAACATATATCTGTTTGCCCAACCCCCTACCTTCACCGTAATCACCACACCTGCACAGGCTTCTCATCTTCAAAGCCCAATCCCTACACCATAAGCATACACCCAAAACCATAAGTCTAATATAAAAACCATCAGCCAGATCCAACGTATATTCCCATATGACAGAAGATCAAAACATTACTAATATTCAATCCAAACCATCAGACTATCAATAAACTTAAGTCTCAGGGAAAATGAAGCCACGTTGAATCGAAAGACTTAGGGAAAATACTCATTTCCCTTACATCGATCATCGAACCAATAGATGGGTTTCCAACACCCAAAAAATGCAAACCAACGAGAGAAATACTTTCTTCATGAAAAATGGACAAAGGGAACGGTGCTATGGCTAAGCAAATGGCTTCTTCCTTTTACGGGTTACGCAAATGAAATGAAACAAAATGGGTAACACCTGCAACGATGTTGTTGAAATTGCGAGACATGTCCAGTAGAAACAGCATCCCATCCAATTAAGCAACCAAATCCTACCAAGAGATAGTTTTTATTTAACCAAATGAAATCATAAAAAACAAAACAAGACCCAACATTAACCGATGCAAAACTCACCATGATAATGGGAAAATTAGCAGCTGAAAATCAGCTGAAAAACTCGCACATTCACCAATTAGAAAATTAGCAGCTGAAAATTCAAAATTATCCCATGAGATCTACGTGAAGCCGAAGGCTAAACTCGACGAATAACTCGTATGTACCTAGAGCTCACCAGCGGAAGAACACACAATCGACAGAGATCGACTTAATCCTTGTGGGAGTGGAATTTGTGCGTTAAAAACAATCTGATTTGAAGAGGAAAAGGGAAAAATAGGAAGGAACCCAGCTCACTTCCATAACCCACTGTCGGACCCCATCAATCAAACCCCCAGCATTGGCATCTAGGGTTTTTGATCTCAGTTTTAAGCGATTTTTTTGGGATTGTTCTGAAGAATTTCGATTAGGAAGAGAGGAAATCGGGTGAGATGAGAGAGAGATATAGTCCACAACCCTTAATACTCTAGGTCGCGAATTGAAAAACGGTAAAAAAAAAAAAAAAAAAAAAAAAAAAAAACACAACCAAAACGACGTCGTTTTGGACGAAGACTTTCTACAGTGATTAGGCTCCTCACTCTTTTTATATATGTAGGAAATACTATGTAAAAATAAAAAAATTATTTGAGATATTCCAATGATAATGTGAAAGTGAAAGTATTTTCAGATGATAACATTTTTACTAATATTGTAATGTTCTAAATTCACTCTTTGGTTAATAATGTAGGTCTTACTCACTTCATAATTGAAAAAAAAAATACTTTCGTGAAAAGTCTTACATGCATACGTAGCACACTCGACTGCTGAAGAAGTATTTCTCCATAAATGGAGTTTAATCATGGTAAATCAAGATTAAAAATAAAATGTAAAAAATAAATTAACTTGAATTTACTATTATCACTGCTTAATCAATATTTTGATTGAATTAATACATCAAAAATTATGTATCATATCATTAAATCAACATCAATCCAATGAACTAAAAACCTTTGATTGGAAAATTTTCCATGAAAAATGGCATTTTTTCATCCAAATTTCAACTTTTTGAGTGTTTGATTGTCATTTTTTTCTATGAAAAATATTTTTCAATCTTTGAAAATATGCATAGTTTTCCTTGGTTATGAGGAAAACANTTTTTTTTTTTCTTCCTTTCTTCCAAACAAAGAAAATATTTTCTTTTCTATGAGATATTTTCCATGCAAACACGCATAATATAGCAAAAACTAAAATAATTTATGTTTTTGTTACGCTTATGCTAAATTATTGAAAGATTAATGTCAAGAAACTTTGAATATATTATGCATCTATATATGTATGCCACAAAAATTATCGATTAATTTTTTTTTAAAGAGGAAATAATTAATTATTTAAGTTGAGTTGCAATTTAAATATAACAAAAACTCAAAATAAAAATAAAAACACTTATAAAATCACAACATAATAAAAAAGGAAGCACAAACTGTAAATTCTAAATAAATAGATTTTAAAACAATCACAATTCATATTGTTGACGATGAAATTCGACGAGGGACATGGTCAACAAATTTGGACTCCACTACCGTTAATGTGTAGTTTCTGCATATTTGGACAAACCGTTAAACGTACACGACCCTTCTAGACGGTGGGGGAGGCCGTTGGCGGCGGTGAACACTCCGAAAATAAAGTCACTCAATGGTTGGATGTAAAATTCTAAAACTATTAAAAATAAAATCTGAATAGCAAATAAACAAATGTACCTGTAACACGGAACACTAGAACAAAAGTTAACTTCTTTTATCACCTTTTTTGGGCTTATGACTGCCTCTTCACCTCAAAAGATGACTGGACCAATGCCTACAGTCAATCCCAAAATAGAAAATAAAAACATTCCAATCTCCTTTGGCAACCTGCAACTAAATCTTTGCCATGGTTGGTTCCATGGCAGAGAAAACATACATAAATTTTACATTTCTCTTCCCACTTGTTTCCATTTCTTTCATCCCTGCAAAATGCAAATTTGAATTATTTCCTGATGTCGAGGTCACATTAGCCAATGATGGAAACCATCCAATTTACTTCATGTGCAAATACACAGACAAGGATAATTCTTTGTACGAATTGCCTCAAAACACCACCTACAGATTCAATTTGTTGAAATTCTATTTGCAACGAGCCAACAGAATTGAGAAGAGACTAGAAGGTTGCAGTCACAAAGAATGCATTGGAGTGGAAGCTGCCGGTGCACATACTGGGAAGTTAGAATAGATTCCAATTTTGTTATTTAGTGTAATGATTAGTGTACAATAGAATTTTGACACAGGTATAGGTTTGTTACATTGCATTGTATATATATATATGTAGCTGTACTCTCAAATTATTTTTTAAGAGAAAAATTACAGAATCAGATTTGATTCATCCAATCCGTGTTCTTTTTTTTTTTAGCTTTCTTCCATTATCAATATAGTCTGATATTTCTTATATGGTATCAGAGCAAGGATGGCTGAAAATGAAGAAAACAATGTTAGTTCTAATATAAATCAAAAGCAAACACACTTCAAAACTCAAGCTCAAATCCAAATCCAAATACACAGGATCCGTTTCTGCCTAACAGTCCATATTTCATAGGAGTTAATGAAAATTCTGGAGCATTGCTGGTCACTCAAATGCTAGATTCTACTAACTACCATTCTTGGGCAAGGTCCATGAAGAGGGCTCTTAGAATCAAGAACAAATTGGGTTTCATTGATGGGAGCATTTGTGAACCAACTGATGTTGACAGTCCTTTGATGGAACATTGGCTTCGGTGTAATGATAAAATCATCACCGGGCTTCAAAACACAATGACAATGGACATCAAGGTAAGCACCCTTTATGCAGAGACGGCGCAGTAGTTGTGGCTGGAGCTAGAGCAACGATTGGCTCAGCAAAATGCTCCCAAAATTTTTGAAGTGAAGCAAGGGATTACATCACTGATGCAGGGTCAGGACACTATGAGTACTTATTTTTCAAAATTGAAAACGTTGCTTGATGAACTTATGAATTACGAGTGTATTCCTAACTGCACCTGTGGAGGACTGAAGACAGTAGTTGGTAACTAAGAAAGAGACTAGGTTGTGAAGTTCCTCATGGGACTCAATGACTCTCACAAAGGTCTCAAGGCTCAAATTCTGCTGATAAAACCTTTTCCCAAACTGAATGAAGTGTATTCAATAATCCAACAAGAAGAAAAAAGAAGGGACATCTCCATTGATGAATCTACCGCTGGAGGAATGGCATTGCTATCAAAGAATAATCCAAGGGAAGCAGAGAGGAGAAGTCCTGGGTTCCAAAGGAGGTATTATTGCACCTTTAGTAAGATAGCAGGTCATTCATTGGAGAGGTGTCGTAAGGCAGCTAGGGATAAACCTGGACGTACACACTGCAAGATGCCAGGCCATACCATTAACAATTGTTTCAAAATCCATGGATATCTACCAAGTCACAGGCTCTATGGAAGGATACAAGCCAATGTCGCCTTCATAGATAATGATGCAGTCTTTATGGAACCAGCACAGGAGCGGACTAATAACAGAAATCAAGTCGGTTTGACTCAAGAGCAATATGCTCAGCTGATTGCTTTACTCGAACCAACAACCAATGAATCTCATACACTCTCTTCCAAACAAGTAGACACATCCAAAACTTCTGGTAGTCACATGTCCTTATCTGCCTACAACACAAAGAGTAAGAATGGATTTGTTGCACCTTAAGTTATTGACACCGGAGCAACAGACCATATGGTCTGCTCATTTTCATTTCTCACCACTGTTGAGTCTAAAGTCACTCAATCTGTCACTTTGCATAACGATGAAATAACATTAGCAACTCATATAGGAAGTGTTAAAGTCACAAATAATCTGATTCTTCATGATGTTCTATGCGTCCCATCATTTTCTTTTAATCTGATATCTGCCAGAAAACTTGCTCAAACATCTAAATGTTGCCTCATATTTTCTTCTGATTTGTGTTATATGCAAGACCTTTCAACTTGGAGGACGATTGGTCTGGGTGAAGTGAGGCGAGACTTGTATCACTCGGTGCAAAAGGAAGTTTCCCCTGCTAGATTAATTCATGATTTACCTAAGTTAGTTAATAAAACTACTCTGTCAACTTCTACTGCTTTCAATCAAGACGATTTCGATCCGTAGCATTTCAGATTAGGACACCCTTCGGATTCCAGATTACATCTAACCAATTTGCATCACAATTTTAAGACAAAAAATACAAAGAAGCCATGTTCTATCTATCCCATAGCTAAATTACAGACTGTCTTTTGATATTAGTCATCACAGATCTGAAAATAGTTTCGATTTAATCCACTGTGATTTATGGGGGCCTTGTACTGATGTTGCTTATGATGGATCGAAATATTTTCTTACTATTGTTGATGATGACAGCCAGTGCACTTGGATTTATTTGTTGAAACTAAAATCTGATGTGTATGTTATTTTGCAAAGCTTTTATGCTATGATTGAGACTCAATTTCTTTCCAAAGTTAAGGTTATCAGAACTGATAATGGAGGGGAGTTCAATTTAAAACAATTTTACTCTGAAAAGGGCATCATACATCAAACTACATATGTGGAAACTCCCCAATAAAATGCTATTGTTGAGAGGAACACCAACACATCTTGAATGTGGCTAGAGCACTAAGATTTCAAAGTAGGCTGCGCATGTTATATTGGAGTGAGTGCGTCCTAACAATAGTTTACTTGATAAATAGAACACCTACCCCTACTCTTGACAATAAAACGTCATTTGAGGTTCTTTTTAAGGTTAAACCTCGCTATTCCAGCCTTAGAGTCTTTGGATGTCTGGCTTTTGCTGCCACACTTGCACACAGCAGACACAAATTTGATTCAAGGGCAAGGAAATGTGTATTCTTGGGATATCCATTTGGAACTAAAGGTTACAAGTTACTAGACTTGGAAACCAACAAGATTTTTCTATCAAAAGATGTGATATTCCATGAAGACATATTTCCTTTCAAAAAATCAAGTGCCAAGGCTGATAATGATATGTCAACTATTTTTCACAAACTGCCCAGTCCTATAGACTTGGCCTTTCCTCAGCCAGGCCAAGTCGATCTAAATTATCCTGCTGACTCCAGCTTCCAATCACAAGTAGAGTCAGCACAAAACTCTAGTCAAAACATAACATCTTTAGAAACCAATCAGCTCTCTGATGAAGCTGAAATATCACCTAATCTCCCAAGAAATTCACATATGCCTCGAAGATCTGACAGAAACAGGAAGGCACCAGCTTGCCTTCATGATTTTATTTTCCAACAAGCATCCTCACTCACTCATTCACAAGAGTCTTACAAACAGAAAAGTGCTGCGATTTCAGGTAGTCCTTTTTCATTATGTTCAACTCTTTAATATCATAGGATATCTGATAAACACAAAGTCTTTCTCGCATCCATACTAACACAACTAGAACCTGTTACCTGCCAAGAAGCTACCAAGCACCCTAAATGGTGTAAAGCAATGCCAGCTGAAATAGATGCCCTTGAGTTGAACCAGACCTGGACTGTGACAAATCTACCACCTGGAAAGGAACCTATAGGGTGTCGATGGGTTTATAAAGTGAAGTTCAATGCTGATGGGATAGTTGAAAGATATAAGGTAAGGCTAGTAGCAAAGGGATACACGCAGTTGGAAATGATTGATTATCATGAGACCTTCTCACCAGTGGCCAAATTGGTAACATTGAGAACGTTGCTTGCAGTAGCAGCAGTGAAAGGCTGGTACTTGCACCAATTTGATGTGAATAACGCCTTTTTATATGGAGACTTGGAGGAGGAAGTATATATGCAGGTTCCCCCTGGTTATTGTATTGATGGAACCTTAAAAGTTTGCAAACTTAATAAGAGTTTGTATGGTTTAAAGCAAGCATCTAGACAATGGTATTCAAAGTTGTCTATCTTCATCATTGGATGGGGATTTAATCAATCCAAGGCTGATCATAGTTTGTTCACAAGAAGCACTAGTGACTCATTCACAGCTGTGTTAGTGTACGTGGATGACATAATAATTATTGGAGATAATGTGAAAGTTATTAATTCACTTAAGGCCTCACTTGATGATAAATTCAAAGTTAAAGATCTGGGAAACTTGAGGTATTTTCTTGGGATAGAAGTGGTTAGATCAGCAAAGGGAATTCAAATTTGCCAAAGGAAATACGCATTGGATATTTTGGCAGATTCTGGAACCACTGGAGCTACTCCAACTAAGATACCACTTGATCAAAATATAAAGTTGTCAAGAGATGAAAGGGAAATTCTTTCTGGCCCTGCAATGTACAGAAGATTGATAGGAAGATTGCTTTATTTAACGATTACCAGGCCCGATATCTCCTACTTGGTCCATTTGCTAAGTCAGTATATGCAGACACCTAGAATGCCACACCTAAATGCAGCACATAAGGTGCTTAGGTATATCAAGCAATCACCAGGCCAAGGATTATTGTTCTCTTCATCCTCTGATTTGAAAATTAAAGCCTACAGTAATTCTGATTGGGGAGCATGTCTAGACTCTCGGAGATCAATAACCGGGTATTGTGTATTCATTGGTTCGTCATTGGTGTCTTGGAGATCAAAGAAACACAACACCATATCTAGGTCTTCGGCAGAAGCAGAGTACAGAACGATGGCTGCAGTTTGTTGCGAAATAACATGGCTTAAGTATGTTCTTGATGATTTACAAATATCCCATTCCCAGCCAGCTAAATTTTTTGTGACAACCAAGCGGCTTTACACATAGCGGCCAATCCTGTGTTTCATGAAAGAATGAAACACATTGAATTAGATTGTCACCTTGTGCGTGAAAAAGTACAAGAAGGGAGTGTCATTACTAGACATGTTCGAGAAGGTTCGCAACTTGCTGATATATTTACAAAATCTCCTAGCTCTAATATCCTCTATTCACATTTATCCAAGATGGGAGTAGAAAGCATCTACTCTCCACCTTGAAGGGGGCTGTTGAAATTCTATTTGCAACGAGCTAACAGAATTGAGAAGAGACTAGAAGGTTGCGGTCACAAAGAATGCATTGGAGTGGAAGCTGCTGGTGTACATGCTGGGAAGTTAGAATAAATTACAATTTTGTTATTTAGTGTAATGATTAGCGTGCAATAGAATTTTGACACCTGATTTGTTACATTGTATTGTGTGTGTGTGTGTGTGGCTGTACTCTCAAATTATTTTTTAAGAGAAAAATTATAGAATCAGATTTGATTCATCGAATCCGTGTTCCTTTTTTTTTTAGCTTTCTTCCATTATCAATAGTCCCGCATGTTGCCTTTCCAATGCGGTGGTACTATATATAAACCCGACATATACAATTAGTTCAAAATGTATTAAATGTTTCTGGAGCATTAATAGATATCCACATTTGTAAAGAAGTGATCGTGCCAGATGGGAACGTCAAGAGCTGTTTCAACCATTGAATTTCAACGTAACTGATAAGTGCAGCTTTTACACTTATTCTTAGCACTAAATTATGATATTTTGTTGTCTTTTGAATTAAATTCTACCTAATTTATGTTAATTTGTAATTTGTAGGTAAAAACCTATGTTTATTGAAGAATTGAAGAAAAGAATGCAAAATAGCAGAAAAAATGGCAAGATTTAAAGTACGAGGACTAAAAGAAAAATATAGCATTAATGACTTCAAATTGAATTGCACTATGATTCAAATTCAATTAGTATTGGACTTTTAGGGGATGGATTAAAAGAGAAGAATTTGAGATGCATTAGGATACATACATACATACATACATACATACATACATANAGGACTAAAAGAAAAATATAGCATTAATGACTTCAAATTGAATTGCACTATGATTCAAATTCAATTGATATTGAACTTTTAGGGGATGGATTAAAAGAGAAGAATTTGAGATGCATTAGGATACATACATACATACATACATACATACATACATATATATATATATATATGTATGTATGTATACATACAGAAATTGGAAGACGACAGCCATCAATTAAAGAGAACCGGCAGAACAATTAGAGAAAAACAATAGCAGAATTTTTTTGGAAGAAAGAAAGCAAAGGCGGCAATATTTTATTATATTTTCACGTATAAGAGTCGGCTTGCTGGGAAGAAACATTGGAAAATTGATTATGAATACACACAGAATATATATACACAGAGAAAAGGGTAGACACTTGGTTTTGAAGTCAAACACGACGGCTGCATTGGAAATAAAAAGGAAGCTGGTGGCAAAATTATATACATGCAGACACCAAAAATCATTCACGTTCTGTCAATTCTTGGTGATTTCTTTCCACTTTCCCCTGTTTAAATTCAACGTTATGAGTGGCTAAAATATTTTTATGTTAGGATTGATGATGAAACTTAGGTTTTTATTATATGTTTAATTTCAAGATTTTCATGCCTTTTTAATATTTGTCAATTAATTTTTGTGTGTTTAATGCTTTAATTGCTTGATCAACAATTAATTGATTTAGGAAATAATATTGAGACCGAGAGGTGATATATAATTCTAACTCGTGCAGTAATTGACATAGATATTATAAGAGGTCGAAAGATAATTATAATCTATGCGACCTTTGTTGAATTCCTATGATTAATGTGTTCACATATGTATGAATTTACATAGAGATATAGTA
>CAIGRO010058653.1:0-12244 GCA_903798355.1 Fraxinus baroniana
CTGTCAATCGTCAACAGCCCTTCTAGAAAAATCTACGTGTCGACACAGACAAATCGGGAAAAAAATAATATAAATTAAATATATTATTATTTTAAATAATAATAAAATAATATAAATCAAATATTATTTTACCAAAAAATATATATCAACTTGGCCTAGGCCAAGTCCAAGCCCACGGCTCGTGCCAAGTCGAGCCGACCGGTCGGAAGGACGACGACAACAGCGCGCGTATAGGTTTTGGTCCAACCTACTAGCATGTAGATTTTCTCCCCTTCAAAGACTATTGGTACCCCTAGGGCCCAAACCCCAAGTCCCAAATTTGAGCAATATAAAGTGGTTTATATTTTTCTAACTTTCCTATGTGAGATTGACACTTTTTCAATTTCCCACAAATTTTATTCCAATTTATTTCATTTTTAAGTGGTCATCTTTTGGTCTTAATTTATCATTCGCCCTAAATTGATTTTGAGAAAATAAATACACTACATTAATCTACTCGTGGAGTAGAACACATTCGGCCAAAGAAATATCTTATCTAACTAATGGGACCCACTAAAATAATTGATCAAAAGTTGGTCAAACCAACTAACAAAAATCAATTTTCCAACAATATTTTCTTCAATGTTAGCAAATATTCTTCAAATCACCAAATATCTCTCTTCTCCAACACTTCCCCTCAAGTTGGTGCGAAAATATCGATAGAGCCCAACTTGGATAATATCTCATGAAATTTGATAGTTGATAAGCCTTTGGTAAAAATATCAGTCAATTGCTGGCTACTCCAAATGAAGGGAGTGCAAATAGCATTGACTTGGACTTGTTCTCATATAAAATGACAGTCAACTTCAATGTGTTTTATCCTCTCGTGAAAAACTGGATTTAAAGCAATATGCATAGCAAATTAATTATCACAAAACATCTGAGAGGGTTGTGACGAACCAAATCCCAAATCCTTAAGCAAAGAACGAAGCCAAATAATTTCACTGGCAGTAGAAGTCATTGCCCGATATTCAGCTTCGGCAGTAGAGCGTGCAACAACTTTCAGCTTCTTACTCCTCCATGTCACCAAATTTCCCCCAAGAAAAGTGCAATATCCAGTGATAGATCTTCTATCAACAACACTACTTGCCCAATATGCGTTTGTATAAGCAGAAATAAGAGAATGACCATTTTTACGCATTCATATGCCTCTTCCAGGTGACCCCTTAAGATAGTACAAAATTCGATTAATGGCATCCATATGTGCAACTCATAGAGAATGCATAAAGCGTCTAACAAGGCTAACAACATATGAGATATCAGGTCGAGTAATTGTGAGGTACATTAGTCTGCCCACCAATCTCTAGAATTGATCCATACAGATAATAGATCGCCATCAAGTGTTAATTTGGAATTACACTCTATAGGCGTCGAAGTCGGCTTAGCACCTAATTTTTCAGTATCTTTCAACAAATCCAAAACGTAATTTCTTTGGTTTAGAAATATGCCCTTATTTGAATATGCAACTTCTAATCCGAGAAATACTTCAAAATTCCCAAATCCTTAATAGAAAACTGTGTATGAAGAATATTTTTGAGCCTTGATATTTCAGCAAGATCATCACCATTAATAACGATGTCATCAACATAGATCAAAACAATAACAGTACCTTTCATACCTCATTTCACAAACAAGGAAGAATCAGCATTACTCATCTTTAAACCATTCAGGACAAGAACATGACTGAGTTTGGCATACCATGCATGAGGTGATCGTTTAAGACCATATATAGATTTTCTTAATCTGCACGTAAGATCACTACGACCATCGAGACAATGACCTAGAGGTATACTCATATAAACTTCTTCATCAAGATCGCCATGTAAAGAAACATTCTTCACATCCATTTGAAACAATTTCCAATCTAGATTGACGGCTAGAGATAAAAGAACACAAAACGTGTACATTTTGGCTACAGGAGCAAATGTCTCATTGTAATCAACTCCATAAGTTTGAATGAAGCCTTTTGCAACAAGGCGTGCTTTGTGTCGTTCAACAGATCCATCACTTCGAAACTTGGTTTTATAAACCCAATGACACCCAATTGTCTTCAAACCCGGAGGAAGTTTTACAATAGACCAAGTTTTGTTGTCATCTAGGGCTTGTAATTCTTCATGCATTGCTCATCTCCAAATAGTATTGGAATTTGCTTCTCTAAAGTTATTCGGCTCTTAAGTTGAAAACAACGAAGTTAAAAAGGCTGAATGGGACAATGATACATTGGAGTATGATAAATGAGACTTATAGGATGACTGACAACTTCATATATAACAAAGTCCTTTAATTTTTCTAGAGCCTTGGATGTTCGATTTGACTTTCTAAGAATCTTTTCGGAAGTATCTGGTACAGCACTGACATATTCTAGAACATCATGAGCAATTGGCGATAAAGGACTTCCATTGTCCCGTATTTCTTCATCCTGTTCGATTTCTCCTGTACCTCTAGTTTGTACTGTGGTTTCAATTTCGTTAGTACTTGCAATATCAGAAGAAGATGTCCATATAGTGGGAAGTGGAAACAGATCGTTGAAATTCTCCCCTTGAGATAAAATCATGTTCGAACTCTGAGCCAAAAAATATGGTTCATTCTCAGCAAATCTCACATCTCGGGATACAAATAACTTTTGGGATTGAGGATCAAAGCATATATATCTTTTTTTTGTCGAAGAATATCCTAAGAAGACGCACTGGTTGGAATGGGGATCAAATTTATCATAATGCAAGCTTTGGTAGTGCACATAACAAACACAACCAAATACTCGAAGGCAAGACACATCAGGCTTTCTCCCTTTTAAGACTTCCAACAATGACTGAAAATTGATAACACGACTTGGAAGCCTATTTATCAAGTATACAACTGTCAAAACTCCATGTGACCAAAATTTCTTCGGAATATTCATTTGAAGCATGATAGCTCTTGTAGTCTCCAAAATATGTCTATTTTTCCTTTCGGATGCTCCATTTTGTTGCGGGTATACCAACACAACTAGTCTGATGTATAATGCCTTCATTGCGAAGAAATGCAGGAAGGGGACCCTTTACAAATTTAGTCCCATTATTTGAACGAAAAACCTTTATTTTACTATCAAATTGAGTGGCCACCATACTATGAAAATCTTCGAAAATAGAGTAAACTTCATTCTTAGATTTCAATAAATAAATCCAAATAACATGAGAATAATCATCAATAAACAACACGAAAATTTTAAAACTATCATATGAATCAATTCAACATGGCCCCCATAAATTAGAATGAATTAACTAAAAAGGCTTAACAGACATAGATGAAGAATTATTAAATGGTAGATGAACTTGTTTGGAAAATTGACAAATATGTTTCCCAAAAGACATAGATGGAAATAAAAAAGATAATACAAGACTAGAAGGATGCCCAAATCTTTGATGTACGTTATGATTTTCTAGCGTAGTACTATTAAGAGAAGTGACATCGAATGGTTTGAAGAGATAAAGTCCATGTGAGTAGACACCTTCACCAATCTTCTTCCCCGAAATTCGATCTTGAAACACAACATCATTAGGGGAAAAATTAACATTGTAATTGAAGGAGTTAGTTAGTTTTCCAACATAAAGAAGTTGAGTTGGAAACGAAGGAATGACAAATGCATATGTACTAGGAAGATTAGGAAAAAGATTAATTTTTTCAAACCCACAAACAGGAACTGAGGTACCATTAGCAACTGAAACAGCATGTTTTGATGAACTTTTTGAGAAATCACTTAAAGATGCCGCGTCATTTGCCATATGATAAGTGGCACCCGAGTCAACAATCCACGTATTCAAATGTTTAGATGTACACGAAGAGAAGTAAGCTTCGAGGTTAATAGAGACATGAGTATTGGTAGAAGGAGTAGATTCTTTCGGACTAGGATGGCTAGGATGACCAAGTTGTTAGAACATTTGAGTCAATTGATTCATTGAGATGGTAGTATTAGCAATAGCAACAACTTCTCTGCTTCCTGCTTTCATGGTGGATGGCTTGAGATGAGAGTGAAGGTCCCCGACAACGGTACTTAAAGTGACCTGGCATGTGACAGTGATCACATTTTGGAGCTTCACGTCTTTCCTTGTTCTGAAAGCTTTTCCTTTTCTCATCTCTTTTTACAATAAGAGCAGTCGACTCAGATATATGCTTCAGTTCAAAACTCACAGTCTTTTTTCAAGTTTCTTCTCACTGCACAGTTGCGCACACACTAGAGAAGGTTGGTAAGGTAGAACTCATAAGTATATGACTCTTAAGATTCTCATACTCCGACTTCGAACTACTCTGCAAAGAAAATATTTTATCTTCTTCGGCCCTTTTCAACAAGATTTTTGCATCAATTGTATGTGGGCGATACATGCTCAATTCATCCCACTTCTTCTTAAGATAACCAGATGCTCAATGAATGTCTTATCCCCTTGCTCAGCAGCAGCGATTTTCCTTTTCAACTCAAAGATTCTAGCAGCGTTGTTTTGATTTCCGTAAAGCTTTTCAACCGAATTCTACAATTCTTCTCTCGAATCTAAAAAGGGAAGTATTTTAGCACAATGTGCTTCTATTGAATTTAGAAACAACACCTAACGAGTTGATCATTCGAAATCCACCCTTCATACTTTGGATCTGCAGAATCTGGAAAAGTAGAAGTGTCATTGATAAAACTTTTCTTTCCACCAAGAGATTATGTCACGACTCTCAACCATGGTAAGTAATTTATACCATTCAAGAGAACATCATTCTCCATCACTATAGATGGATTAATGGCTTTCTCAGTCATTATAAACTCAGAGACAAACTGAAAAGAGACTTCGAACTGNTAAAACTTTTCTTTCCACCAAGAGATTATGTCACGACTCTCAACCATGGTAAGTAATTTATACCATTCAAGAGAACATCATTCTCCATCACTATAGATGGATTAATGGCTTTCTCAGTCATTATAAACTCAGAGACAAACTGAAAAGAGACTTCGAACTGTGTGAAAACTGAAAAAAAAAACAAGAACAATTGACTTTGAGGGAGATTTTGACTTACCAAATGTTTCCGAAAATATCCCAAAAGACAAA
This sequence comes from Fraxinus baroniana, assembly GCA_903798355.1. Classification (NCBI taxonomy): domain Eukaryota; kingdom Viridiplantae; phylum Streptophyta; class Magnoliopsida; order Lamiales; family Oleaceae; genus Fraxinus; species Fraxinus baroniana. Next base: position 5,103 of record CAIGRO010058653.1, read on the forward strand.
TAGCTAGATACGGACGATACGAATCCAACGGCACCGACCTTGTACAATTCCGAGTTACGGTTTGAAATATACAGCCGTTTTAGTGGAGGTCGCACAAAGCTGAAAAAACCTGAATCTAAACCGCAGTTTCTGCTTTCCCCTTTCCAAATTTTCGAATAGTTGGTCAAATCAATACATCCACTTTGATATCATGAAGAATTCAATAAAATATATAAGAAATAACACAAAGAATTACGTTGTTTGGCGCAAGTGTGACAAACCTACATCCATATGAGAAGAGAGAATATTATATTCACTTATATCCGAAGTGTTACAATGACACATATATAGTCATATTACAACAAGGTTGCCTTATTATAGAGGAGACAATCACGGAAAGAATATAACAAATAATGGAAACATTTCAATTAGCATCAAGCAATATTCTCCAAATAATACCATAATATTTTATTCAATATTAGCAAATATTTTTCAAATCCCCAAATATCTCTCTTCTCCTATAGTTATACTTTCATTCTACAACTTAATCAAGAGGAAGAGATGACTACAACTTTCTTCTTGATGACAAATGGTGTTATTCTTTTGTTGCTCGGGGGATAAATGGTGTTGCTCTTTTTGCAGATTGATATGGCATATGCTTAGCAGGTTAGGGGATAAATAGTCATTGTTTGACTCATATTATGCCCTTGTTTGAAACCCATTTTGAGAAAAATGAAAATTTTGGAATAATGGTTGATGTAAGAAAATGTGGTGGAAAAGTGATGATTTTTTTTTTTGATTTGTGTGTAATATTATTTTATTAAAAGAATGTGTGGTTATAATGAAAAATGAGAATGAAAAATTAATGGGTGACAAACGGGGGCTATATAAAAATTTCATTTCTACTACACCTTCATTCAATATAATAATAATTTTTTTCTCTATCTTTTAACGAAGCATTCTTTAAAAAATCATTATTATAATACATGTTTTAAAAATGGGTTAAAGCACACCAAGAGTGTTATCCTTTTGAATTTGTCTACTTATCCCCCTCACAATAGGGGGTCGCTTCCAAAAAAAACGAATAATTCTCGATGTACATAATTTTTTATACATAAGAGTATCCACAACTTTACATGGGTGGGACCCAATTTTGAGCGAAGTTCACCTCATATGAGGGTGCGAATACCACTATGTATAAAAACAATTATGTATACGAAGTATGTCTCAAAAAAGAAGAAGCAAACGCTTTATTGTAAGGGAAATGTCCTCCTAGCGTACGTCTAACATTTCTCTATTATTTTGCATCATGAGGATCAAGGGTTGAAAATGGGCAAATTGTGAGCAACACCACGATGATAACATAATAAGATGATAAAATATTGAGTAGTGCTAGATGTACATAAGCTTTTACCTAATATTTTACATAATATAGCCCCACTTGTATATTATATAAACAATTAAGTAAAACATTGTGTACATATAAATTTCTCCTAAAATATTTGCCGACAAGTCCAGATTTGTGGTCAGTAAAAGTCCTCTTTCTAAACCGTACACGTGTCATTTTCAATAGATCACTACGATACCATGGATCACTAGGCTCGTCGCTTCTCAAGCTAAATTACCAACTCAGACATACCATTGTATGCGACAGCAGGGAAATGCCAGGACATTTTGGTAATTAAACACATCACGTGACTGGAACAATCATATCACCATCTAAGGGGTAGTTTCGCCATTTAACTCGTTCTAATTTTAAGAACATTACACTTGGGGGTTTCCTATTTATTGTCTTGTTAGCAGTTTGGACCACAAGCTGTGAAAAGACAATCGAATCATTTCTTCGTTGTTTGGCATATTTTCAAACTACATAATTTAAAACAAGTTGATTTTTTTTTTTTCCAAACCGACCCGATTTAGCGCATTTCAAACAAGTTAAAATATAGACAATAGGATTGGGCGATTGGCCAATAGGTTTGGTAAATACTAAATAAGATTATTTTTGTATATTTAATAATTTTATATTCAGTTAGTAGAATCTCGTAAATTATGTGATAATCTGATTTGATTTTAAACGTTTTCAAGTATCAGTTGTAATTTGGATGGATCTACGTGAACACAAATAATGGAGTCGATTCGATTTACGATTCGACGTTTTTGTTCAACGTTAATTGTATTAACAACAAAAACTTGTTGAAATTTTCTAGTGACCCTGTAAAAATACGATGATTCACTTTAAATTTTTTGACACGAACTCATGACGTGTGACAAAACCTAGATTCATTAAATTACACATGCAAACTTTAGGATAAATATAGACGGTCTTATCATTGATGATTGATTGTGAATTATAATAAATATATGAGGTCCAATTTGCTAGATTTTGAAGCTTTGAGATTAACTTGACACTATAAATAGAGTTAGGACCAGTATTGCAAATTTTCCTTCTATTTTTACTCGTAAAATATTGAGATATAGGAATACTGGGTTCGGAAGATTTTGTTGGGGGATATTTTGTCAGAGAAAGTCTTAAACAGAACTTTCGTTGTCGGCAAATTGGAGCTGCTGTCGCCGGAAAACTGGTCAGAAAAATTGTATATTATTTCTTAATCTTTGATATTTAAGGGTTAGCGGAGATAATGCAAGATATGCTTGCGATAGGAGGTGGAGGTGGCGGTGTAGGAGGCGGTGGTAGGTTTTTTGGAGGTGGTGGGGACAGAAGGCAGAGGCCACAACACCACCCGAACCAAGTTTTGAAGTGTCCACGGTGTGATTCGTTGAACACCAAGTTCTGTTACTACAATAATTACAACCTTTCTCAACCGCGCCACTTCTGCAAGAACTGCCGCAGGTACTGGACTAAAGGCGGCGTCCTCCGCAACGTCCCAGTTGGAGGTGGCTGCCGGAAAGCGAAGCGGTCCAAGTCTAAAATTAATTCTAATTCAGCCGCCGATGGTCCCAGTGAAAGGAAATCAAATTCTCATTCGAGTAGTGAGAGTTCCAGCCTCACCGCCGCCACAACGGAGGCCACTCCTACTTCTGCAGTCACCGGCACTGGCGCGTTCGGTGCTGGCACTGAAGTGGGTTCGTCGCCACCGAGTGGGTTATCGAACTCCGCTACAAATACAGTTTACAATTTTACTGATACGAGGTACTTTAACGTGAATCCTCAAGATACAAACACAAACCCTAGGTTTCACCATCATCTTCCGGTTAATCAATCAACGGCCGGCCAGATCTTCCCGGAGATGGAGAATTTCACAAGTCTAACGACATCTTCAGAAAACCCGGCTAATATCCTAGGGTTCAACGTGACCGACATTCCGCCGTCGTACGGCCAGCTCCAACAGACCCCCCAGATCAATCCGGGCTCTGAAATGGTGGCGCCGGCCTCAGTAGACGTGTTCAAGACTCAGGAAATGACGGGTGGGTATTTGGGTCATCAGATTGAATTCACAGGAGTAGAGCAGAACAGGATGAGCAGCGGCTGCCAAGCTGCTGCGCTGGGTGGCGGAGATCAAGGGCTCTTTGATCTTACGGCTTCTATTGATCAAGCGTACTGGAATGAAGCTCAGTGGGCTAATAATTATGATGATCAATCCCTTAATTATCTTCCTTAATCTCACTTTTAGTTTAATTAACTCTCAAGATAAGATTAAAAAAAAATTCCATTTTGAGAGGGAAAAAGTATTTATATGAATGGATGGTTTTTTATGTAAATTTTTAGTTTGGTTTTATTGGGTGATTGTGGTTGATGTATGAGCAAAGATTTTGAGAGGTTTGTATGTAATGATCTAACTTTCACAAGTATTTCTTTTTCGAGTGTTTTTCTCTCCTTTTTCGACTTTCGAGTGCAACATAACCCCAAGAAGTGATCACAATTTGGAAACTTGTAGTAAAAAATTGTTGAATAGTAATTTAAATAATTTCACATCTTATTTCTTCAACAATTCAAACATTTTATAAAGTAGATTAAATTGGTATTAAAGTAATGATCTTGATATCGATTTTTATTGCGAAAGTTTCATGAAATGCATGTTAGGCTATCGATAAAACGTGAGTATGTTTGTCACATAGAACGTGTTGAGTACTAATTTAAATACATTTATGGTGTATAGAATCGAAGAGATGATTTAAGATTATCTTTAAAGTTATGGTATTTATTGTTAACGAGAAAATTCAACTATATTAGATATATTTTTACTTAGCCTATATCGTCATAATTGATTCGTTTACTTGTATATTGCTGTGTGAAAGTTCAACGCCCATTAATGAATTTTAATTAGCTAGCACTACTCTATTTTTATTTTGTGAAAACATCGTTAGCTATGAGCAATGATATGGGCTCTCATTCATCGCAGTACTGGCCAGAATCTCGAGTTAGTTTTCATCTGTTGACTTCAAAAAGGTAAAAACTACTTTTTCAAGTCAACGATAGTATTTTTTACTATTAATAGAAGAAAGTTTCCTATAAATGTTTTAATTTGCTATATATTTCTACCTATTGTAAATCGTAGAAAACTCCCATATTTCAAACGTTTTGTGCGAAAAGCTCCCGTCATCAACATTCGTCTGGTTTGCCGTTAAATTCCAAGAAAGAAGGGGGAAAATGAATAAATAAGAAAGGGAAAATGCGTCAATTTATATTTTCGTCTTTAATAACACCCTCCAAACATGAATGGAGGGTTTTATTTCCCTCATTTTACTTGACGCCACTTCGTTTCTTGCGTACGTAGCTGTAACACTGGATCCTTAGCTCCAATGGAATCTCGTTTGTGCAGATGCGGAATGGAGATTGAGCCGAAAAACTTCGTGGACGGCAGCGAACTTGGGAAGAAGGTTCTTCACATGCACACGACAGTTGGTAATGAAAATTCAAACACAATTTTTGAATCAATTTTTGTACTAAGTATAGTCAAGTTAAGATAAAAAAAATTTAAAGCTTTTTACAAACAAATGGAGGTCGTGTGTCTTCTAATGGTTTGACCCACTCATGTGCGGTAGATCTATGGCGATCGTACATGGGCTATTGAGATCTAGAATGTACTTGAACAACAATTGTTGGAACTACAGAGGCAGAGCGATGATTTTAGATTTACGTTTTGGATTTTTGGGTGTGCGAGTAGTGATGTGGATTTTAGGCGAAAAATGATCTCATTGTAGATGTGTGTATTGAATGGATATTAGTAAATATTGTGCTTTCATGCTCAAGTTTTGTAAGTTAGATGTCCAATGTGATGTTTCAATTTCATCCTGTATTTCATCTTCTATTTCGTGTTCACATGCACACATCTTGTTATCTGAATTGATTGCGAAAACCCCCTACACACTGAATATGTTTCATAATTTAACACTGGAAACGTATAATAATGTGATATACAACCCTATATTATTCTAAATCTGAGACATCTAAACCATGTTTTCTATGTGCTTTTGCATGAAATCAACCCTGGACTAATAAAGATTGCGAATTAAAACCATATAATCCCCAATTCCTATTCAATATCATATACACCAAAAGCAGGACATCCACACACCAAAAGCAGGACATCGACACCCCAAATATTAATAGCCAATAATAACAATTATTCTCAACCTCAGGCCAATTTTCAAAAAACAGTCGTCCAACCCTATCACCTTCCTGCATCCACTCATGAATCCCACATTCAGTGCTCCCAGACACATGTACAATCTTTTAAGCTCCCTACCATGACCCTCCAACTGTGTAGTTGTACCAACATTTGTATGTTTAAGATGCTGGCAATAATCCACAAAATGTTGTAGTGGTCAACCATGGTGTCACATAATGTCTTCATTGCTAAGTCTTTAGTTCGGTAATACTGCCACCTAGTCACGTCTCCCAAATTGTCCCCTTTAACTTTATCAAAAAATGCCCTCACAGACATATTAGTATTAGCCTTCAATGAAGACAAGTACCTATGAGCTAAGTACTTCGGAGTTAGCCACCTATCCCGATATGCGATGCACAACCACGATCACCATTGTAAGTCTTCACCACAAAACTATTTTCATCTTTCACCTTGCTTGCATACAACAGTCATCCACGTGACTTCTCCTTGCATATTGCTCCCAATATATACCTTTCGTCCTTGACGTATTTTTATATCCCGATTTGATGTTACAGAACGCTCAATTAATGCCCATTTCAAAATTGCTTTCGTTTTAAACACCATACCTGTAGCACACAAAATAAAAAATGAGGGACATAAAACACAAACTATATTTCTTAAAGGAGATTTTACAACATAACCATTTTATATTTGGGGGGGGGGGGGTACATCAAAACATATTGAATTCATAAGGGTATTGTTTGACAACTTATTAGAATATAAGGGATAATTTTTATAACATTTTCAAAAATTTGGTTGCTCCATGTTAGTCAATGGATTGAATTCATCCGTTCGTTTCCTCTTTCTAGATGTTGTTCCTTCATCTTCTTCACTGTCCAAACTACGTAACTCATCTGACTCCTCGTAGTCAATGTCCACGTCTTTAATTTCTTGCCCATCATACAACCTAAAACCAAAATCAAGACCAAAATTAGCTTTCTCCCTAACTTCATTTCAAGCCTCATGTACATCCTCAACCTCGTAATCACTTTCCACAAAACCTTCAGTGTCATTTTCCATTCTATCATTCGGGACCTCCTCAACCATCTCCGAGTTCTCTTCATGCTGATCGAGTTGAGAAGTACCAACTCCAACTTCATACATGAGTGTTTCCCCAAATTTCGACCACGTCTCCTCTACATTTTTCAAGCACATAGTCATCAATATTCACCTCACCCAAACCATCTTCATCCACATCAAATACTGGAATGTAGCAACCTTCTGTGGTACTTTAACCCCCTTCATTACGGGCACCACTCTTTGAGACTTCAAGCACATGTTCTTGAGCTAAAGCTACTATCTGGCTAGGCATAACCACATAAATCTCACAACATATGTCATTTAAGGTCCTTCAACATCTCCCTCACATCTGATTCACTGCGCAACCTCCTCAAAGTAATAGTCAATTTACCTTTCTGCATCCTAAAGTAAAATTCTAAAGGTCCAAAGCCACCACAAATGTGCTCAAGAGCTTGGAACCATTCCATATTGAAGTATTCATCCCTCAAAAAGTCCATAAACATCACCGTATCA
>CAIGRO010058656.1:0-12837 GCA_903798355.1 Fraxinus baroniana
AATCTTTTTGATTCTGGTAGTGGCCATCAGGGACAGATAGATAGGAAATGCGCATTAAATAAAAAAAAGGGCAAATAATAATGAGCCACATTTTCAATGCGTAGCTTTCTAGTTCATAATTTTATATTCACAATTCAATGAAGCAGCAATTTATAAAGATGATTAAAATGGTACGTGTGTGCGTGCGAGTTGCAGTGTTTTCTTTTCTTTTCTTGGTGGTGAGTGGTGGGGGTAAGGCGTTGAATACTATATGGGTATATTGAACTATTAAGCATTAGGTTTTCTTAATATTCCTCCCTGTATAAAGATACTAAAGCAAGTATTTTTTTTTTTTTTTTGATAAACAAATTGTAATTCGCTTCTTGTCATATTAAAATCATGCATTGATGAATGAACGCAGCTCTTGCATCATGTGAAGGGATAGAATCTCACATTGAATAAAAATGAAAACATAGACCAATTTATAAGGATTTGAGCTGCTCCTATTGATAAGATTGACATTTTAAGATGGAACCCTAAATCTTAACAGGTACCTGAGCTCGCTAAACTCCAACGAGCAATTCGATTGGACTAACACTCAAAAAGATTGAGCACACGGATTTCAAGATTGGTATACTCAAACGAGCCACAATTTTGTGAGGGCATGTTGAAGGATGGAATCCCACATCGAATAAAAATAAAAACGTACCATCTTGCGGGGACATATATTAAGGGATAGAATCCACATCGAATAAAGATGGAAACATAAACGAATTTATAAGGGTTTAGACTATTTCTCTTAATAAAATTGACATTTTAAGATGGAATCTCAAATCTTAACCCATCAAAAGTAAATCAATCTTGCTTTTTTTTTTATTTGTTTTTGCTTCTCTCAGTTTTGTTATTATTATTTTCGATTGTCTCGAATTAGGCTTTTAATCCATAACAAGATAGTGAGAAAATTAAATGAATTAAGTGTTCGATCCATAACAAGCGAATGCTAGTGTCATAGTCTAATCAGAGAATGTGGATGAAAATATTGTTAAGAGGATAAATATAGTAATTTTTCTCTATATGGGACGAAGGGCAACATAAAGAATATGCAGTTTGTTTACTTCCCCGTGACAAAAGGTTTTACCTTGGTTATATGCTACAAGAATAATAGAGTGAGAACATGTCAATTTAGCGTATCAAACAGAAAAATAGAGTTCCTTTGATGTAATAAGAGTATTTCAAGCAAAAACGACGTGTACACGACGCGAGTACATAATATTGAAAGGCTTGTTTTGCTCTAAAGGAGGAGAGAACTGTTCTTTAAATAAAAGACTAAAATGAAACAGAAGTTCCAGGATATTTAGATGGAGATATTTTATATGGAAAGTTTCATGGATTGTGCATTCCCCAGTGCTGTTTCACTGAACCACTTGTAGAAAAGTATGCACAAGAATTCACTTGCAGCATATGTTCATTTTTTTCTGATTCCACAAAGAAAAGACATAAAGAAGGTATTTCATTACCTGATTTAGTATATTCTATCCATTTTAGAACCTTCATCAACGTGGAAAACTGTTAGAAGGAGAACAATATGTAAATCAATCCCTCATATACAAACAGAATCGTATAGTGATCAGATGATAAGCATATTGTGTACAGTTCAGTTCAACCACGATTGAACAGTACACATGCACTACCCAGAACTACCATGGCAAGAAGCGAGTAAAGCATAAATATTAGTCGTATTCGGCATGCTTGGTAAGGTAGATTCGACAGAGGAAAATAAGTGAAATTTTTGTATATTGTAGCATCCAATACCATCTAATACTGCATGATGAATATAACAGCTTCTCTAGCATAAAATGGTATCATCCAAAAACTCCTGCAAGAAAAGTCTACTAAAGTTCAGAGAATCCCGACGACCATGTCCAAGGTTAATAAATATATTGTACCTAAACATGGACATTAAGCCCTTGTTTAGTTTATATTAAAATCAAATTTTTAGTAGATTTTTATAAAAGTTGATGAAATGTGTGGTTGAAAAGTTGTTAACACTTGTGGGTCCCGTGAAATGTATGGTTAAAAATGAGTTAAATTTTAAGAAATATGGGCCAAACAAGGACTAAATTCATCTTATGGACTTCTTGTCCTTTAACAATCCAACACTCAAGTATCATAGATTATTTCGGATCTTATGAACTATTCAAATAGTCCTTATAATACCATGAAAACTAGTGCCTAGTAATGCTAGCAGAATTCTGGTATAGGTGCACTCAAAGCAGAGCATCCATGAAAACTTTTGCATCTGACTTTACATAAAACTTTCTCAGCAACGTAGCAAGTCAACCAATGAAATTACTTTAAGTAAGAGGAAAATAGAAGCAATCAAGATAAATTTACTGTACCACTCTTTAATTGAAATTTACTTTACATTTTTCTACTTCTTATCAATGCAGCTCTTTCTTCTCGTCCCACTTTCTTATTCGAATGATACGTCAAGATTTAGGTGTGGGACATTATCATAGGTCCTTATATCTCAAAGATGAGTGCTCTTTGAGTCATCAAGTTATTATTTATATAGACATCAAATTTTATCTTGTCTTAAACCTTTTAATTGACAGAGATTATGTCATCAATCAAAATATCTGATTGGCCGTGAGAATTTAATATGGCTCTGGAATTTGCTAGCTCTTTCCTGGATGCCTCCTCCAAGATTTGACTTTAGATTATCTACTCATTCCCCTTTTTCTTTCCTCTTCCAAAAATTCTTACGTTTGTATCATTTCAATCTTTTTAAAGAATGACATATTATGTCAACGATTATCCATAGACGCGATTTTCATACAAAATCCGAAAATCCAACTTCCGCCATAAACATATGGCATGCATGATTGAACAGCATACATACATAGTCCCATGGTAATGACATGCAGAATTTGTAATTAAGGATCATAAGAGGAAAAGAAGTTCAGATAACTTACACAATAAGAAGAGCACCAATCATTACATGGAATGCATACATCACCATTTTATCTGATTTTTGTGTGGATATTCCTAGCCTGCTATCGTAAGCCTCTGACACTGTTACTCATTGCTTAATCATGTCCACTTCTTTTAGCTTTCTCCTTCTATAAAACCCATTCATTTCTCATGCCCTACCGGCTCTCAATTAAATCTGTAAAACAAGACTTCATGTTATCCCCTTCATTGTACTCCACCATGATTCTATCCGAGGCCACAGGAACGAACTACTTTGTTCCTGAAAATCCCTCGACTATTCCTGCTAATTTTGGCTTCATGCAAAGCAATTTACCAGCATTTGAGTTGAACAGATTCTTAACCAACATACCAAATTATCAGACATCTCCTCCGGTTCATGAGTTCACTCCAAATTCCTCATGCATCAGCAACAACTCAACCTCTGACGAAGCAGATGACCCTCAGCATAGCATCATCGATGACAGAAAGCAAAGAAGAATGATATCGAACAGGGAATCCGCCAGAAGGTCAAGGATGAGAAAACAGAGGCACCTTGATGAACTGTGGGCCCAGGTTATTCATCTTAGAACTGAGAATCACAATCTCATAGACAAGTTGAATCACGTAACAGAAAGCCATGACAAGATTCTTCAAGAGAATGCAAGGCTCAAGGAAGAAGCTTCTGATCTTCGTGAAATGCTGATAGATCTCCAACTTGGTACTTCCCATGCTGCTTTTAGAGAACTCGAAGATGTTCCATGCAACAGAACTTATCTCACAACTGAATCTTCAAATTAGTATGTCACTACTTCCACAAACCTGCTTCACTGAGCATGAGCCCTTTTACTAACTCTCTATGTGTGTGAGGAAGAGCGAGAGAGAGAGAGAGTTCTATCCGCTTAAATTCCTTAGTACCAGTACAGTTTAATGGATTCTAATCAATGTTTTCCCAAGTTTAACCACTATATATCTGAAGCAACATATGATTTATCGATAAACCATGTATCAACCAAGAGCGTTTTGGTGCACATCAATTCGTAAAGTCCAGTTCATCCTGCTACATAATCATCTACTGTTATGAAGAAAACAGTGAAATAATGTACTCTTCAGTCAATAATGTACAAATCTAAGAATCCATCATTTGTTTCTTTCCACGATAATTCAGATTACTCCACCAACATCAATCATACATTTATTCACCTGCGAAATAGATCAGAGGAGAATATCAAAAGATTTTTTATGGAACTGAAAGAGAACACCAACTCAGAAAAAATTAATGCATCATTAAAAGTTATATTATACAATTTATTTATTTTTTTCAAAATGAACCAATATAAGGTACCTAAACATTGAAACCCGGAAGAAAAGAAAAAGAAGTATACAGTGAGTGGCCTTCAATGGATCAGGCTCCAATAACTAAAAGGCAGGGCCCATTACCAGCATTCTGTTGTTCATAGAATTAGAGGCAGAGGGACAAATGGTGGTGGAAATGCTGGTGATAGTGGCTCATAATTCAAAAAAGAACCACAACAGGTAGAACACTTGAAAAGGCAACACACTACGTTCCAGCTACTGTTTTTTTCTTTTTATGAGGCCAACAATAAGTTACAAGGTCCAACCTGCTCTACATAAATCATATAGAAAAGACTATTATTCAGGTGTTTCCACTTGTGCTCTCACTGTTACTGCACTACGTATGCATTTGGAAAATGACAGCAAACAACGTTCTACAGCACTTCTTTCTCCTTCTTTTCATCTTGTTCGCCATCAAAATATCCAAAAAAAAAAGGGAAGAGAAAAGTAGAAACATAAAAAGAAAAAGAAAAAAAAAGAAAGAAATAAGTAAATAGGAACTTCCTCTTCCCTTATCTTTGTGTCAAACACATAACGTTGAGAAATCTTAATTTAGTATTCGGAATTTCTTTGTGTAGTTCTCTAAGTCATGAAATTCCACTTAGATTGGCTAATTTCAAAAAGTTAATTTGGACTAGCTTTAGTGCTTCCCTTTCAATGAACTCTAGCTGTGAAGATAGAATCCAGCCAAAAGATTGATGTCTAAAGTTCAAAGATGGTGTCTTTAACCAACCAAAACCAAGTATTTACGTAACAAAAAAGAAACAAGAACGAGAGGAAAAGGAATTCAAGATAGATACGACAATGCAATACAGCGGGAAGCCACGTAATTACAGAAAATGAACAACAAACCTGTTCAACAGCAAATGTCTTGCACAATCCATTATCCTAATACCAAAGTTTAGACCATCTTGAACAACTTAACAGGTTTCAACAGGACCACTCTATATTCAGTTTTGGAGGGTACAGCTTCGTCATGTTTAAAAGGATGGACTTGATAAAATTGCTAATAATCACCTCACATAGCAATGACACTACGAGCAGATTTATAAAAAGCTTCAGTACAATTATTAAGTTCACCGTTTAATCCTTCGAAAATATCAATAAACATTCTTCCATGGATAGTTTATGGTAGACAAGAGAGCATGTATCATGGAAACAGGTATCCCAACTCTAGGTTTACCCACAATTTTGTTTCACATGGAATTTCAATATCAATTATTTCCATAAAGTTGGCACACCATGACCACACAAGTCATTCTCAAAACCCCAAATTAGTTGATAATGATCACACTATTTTCAGTGGCCAATTACCTGTGAGGAATAACAATCTTACAGCAAAATTCCAGTAGCAATCGTCATCTATTATCAAAATCTACCTTAATGACAACAAAAGACTTAAACAAGCTCGGACAATTATCACATTATGAGGCATGAACACTACCTTGATGGCGAAATTCACTCACTTCCCATTATTATTGTTGAAGTAGAGAGAGGAGTATTGAGAAACGATGGTTTGGCTTTTCCATTGATTAAGAATGAATATATATACACAAAATTGGGCATTGCCGTGAGTTATCCAAAACACAGAAATAGGAAACTATCCTAGAATTAGGGAATTACAACTAATAACAAGAATTTAAAATATAAAGAAAATCTGTTGTAATTAATTCTCTAATATGCCCCCTTGGAGCTCCGGAGGAGACGCCAATCTTGACCATTAATTCTTGGAAGAGGCTTCATGGAAGCGGTTTGGTAAGAGCATCGGCAAGTTGATCTGTTGAGGAAACGGTTGGTTTTGATACCCAATAAATTCGGGCAATGATGTAAAATAGTTGTCAGATTATAGCGACACCGTAGACTTGGCTCGACTCGGAAATGACCTCTACCTTTTAGATGGCTCAAGTTTGGGTTTCAATGGTTGTGTTGTTAGCCCATTTATGTGGTTGGTTGTGGAAATTATTTGGTAGCCCATTTAGTGGACTTTGGCCCATTTTGGAAAGAGTGTTTGGCCCAAAATTTAGTAACCTAATTGACCCCCATTTATTCTCCCATTCCCAGCCGTGTTTGGGGTGTGTGAAGTGTGTGCAAGAGAGTGGAGAGGAAAGGCAGTCATCAAGAAAGGATAGGCGAGTTTTGTTTGGTAGATTTCATGGTGAGTTCCAACCATTGTTATTCTCTTCTCTTTCCTCCATGTGTGGCCTTGCAAATCACCACCACCATATTTCCTTCGTGGGGATGAAACTTGGAGCAAACAAGGTGTAGAAGTTTTGGGTTAAGCTTAAGTCGGTTGATGTCGATTTGGTAATTTTTCAGCCCTCATTGGAGTCCAAAATCCAACAAATGGTATTAGAACGGGTTGGGGTGGATTTCAGACCTTAAAATCAAGCAGAAAATCGCCCAGAATTACAACCAAATTGAAGCAAAAATTTGTCCATATTGTTTCAAGAAAAATCGAACCTGTAATTGCGTTTTCCGACAAATCCAAAGATCTGGTGGAGAAATGGACACCACTGGCAGACTTAGCGACGGAGGAGCAACTGGGAGGCCAACACGCAGTGATCGGCGATGGCATGAGCAGCGCGTGGGGCAGGATTCCGACAATGTTGTCATCAAATAGTTTTTTTAGATGTCGAGACGAACCCTGCGATGTTGTCAATTTTCAGTTTCGGGCAATACAGTGAAAGTTGGACGATTTTGCCCCTGAAAGTCCGGGTGTCGATTGTTTTTTTGTGTTGCTATGGTTGCCGGAGATTTTAGAACGAATTGAAATGGTCCTAAAGTGGTGAATTCGCAGCTCTCGATAATTACAGACCTTCAGACATGGTCTGTTCAGTGTCGTGTTCTTTGACTTTTAATATTGCAACTATTGTTATCGTGTAGGGTAACAATTTATTTTTCACATTAGAAGTTATCGTGTGGGGTGACGTTAGGTTTGGAGTTATCGTGAAGGGATAATCATTGCCTGTTGCTAGACCTAGAAATTACTTGTTAATTATTTGCCTTGATTTCTTTGTGAATTAGTTATCAATTAAATTTTTCAATATTAAAATTGCACGTGACCTTAGGAAAGTTTACTTGACTATTCTGTGTGAATTGTGTCGGTGCTTTACTTGTGGTTGTTGTTGGTGGCATTTTGTATTATGTGCATTTTTTTTTTTTTTTGAAAAATGACGACACATTATGAGTTGTGCATTTTTAATGAAAAAGATGTTATTTTAATTTGGCAAAATGAAATGATTTTTTTTCAAAAACGTATGATGGTAAATGTAGGTCTAAGGCAAGTGCGAAAAGTAAGATATATTTTAACTGCAGTAATTTGAACATGGTTGAGATAGACTGTCCTAGGAATGATAATAAAAGGAAAATGAGGAGAGTGGTGAGGTAAATTCTGTCTTTGGGTCGAGTGATCACCTATGTGAGGTTTATTAAAAGTAAACCTTGTTACTGCATTTGCATCTGCGTGTAATCCTTTCTGCATGTGTGATCACTTAATTCTGTTGCATGATTATATGTTGCATTTCATTGTGGTTGATATGCGAATTGACATGAATTGGAGTGATCTTATTATTTTGTGTAATGTGTTTGCATGCATAGTGGGTTGAGATCTATGTCGTGCTCTATTTTGCTCTGTGGGTGGTGTGAGAGAGTGTGGTAGTGAGAAATAAAAGGGGCAACCATTTTCTCCTTCATCTTTGTGAGCATGTGTGGTTTGTGAGATTATGTCAAGTAGCCTGTGAGAGTTGTCTTCGTTCTCTGTGTGAGCCTCTTTTGTGAGTGTAGTGAAGTAACCAACTCTTTCTTCTATTCTCTTTCTGAGTGCAACTCTCACCCTTCCCTTTGTGGGATAAATTTTTTATGGATTTTTGAGCATTGGTGTTGGAGTGACCTTTGTGGTTGTAAAAGGTATTGATATGCTATAGTGGGTTTATGATGCATTAGCAGTGTGTTGTATGTCTTTTGGTAAAGTGGAGTATAGATGCCTAGGGGTACATTGGTGGTTTGTACCGTAGGATGTGGAGTGTGTCATTTGGATCACAAGTGGAGAGGTGATCAAATGTTGGAATCATGTATCTGTAAGAGACCCTGATCAGGTGGAGTGTGAGTAAGGCACTTCTATCACTTCTGTTAGGTGGGGACCCATTATCCACTTAGATTGGGAGAAGTGATACGGTGATAGAGGATTATCCAGAGAACTTAGGATCTATAGAGATTTACGAGTTTAACATGGGTCGAGTGATTAGTCTAGTGAGCATGATGGGTGATGAGGTGAGATATGTGTCCTCGAGGTGTAAGCAACACGGAATGGGATTGGATAAGTGTGGTGAGATCTTCTTGTGAGGTCATTTATGCATTTATTTCATATGTATTGGTCTGTTGATTAACTTAGTGTTAATCTATTGTTCTATGTGAACATGTTTGAAAAGATCTATGTGTTATCATATATGATATCTCCATCGCATGTTTAATTGCTCTTGATTGATTGTTGTGATTATCTGCCTCTAATTGGGTGTTCTTGATCTTAGCCCTAATAAGTACATGGAGCAGGTATGGTATGTGTTTCGGGTCTGAAACACGATGTAAGGTCTGTGATACCATTTTATTGGTTACCTTGATCGTACAAGTATAAACTTTGTGTTTTGTTTGCTTGCAGATTTATTGGGAAAGGTCTGTGATGCCAATTTTATTGGTTACCTTGATTGTGCAAGTATAAACTGTAAGTTTTGTTTGCTTGCAGATTTATTGGGAATCAAGGTTGAGATTTGTTGGGTTTTGATACCCAATAAAATCGGGCGATTATGTAAAACAATTTGGATGGTTGTGTTGTTAGCCAATTTATGTGGTTAGTTGTGGGAATTATTTGATAGTCCATTTAGTGGACTTTGGTCCATTTTGGAAAGAGCTTTTGGACTAAGATTTAGTGACCTAATTGACCCCCATTCCCAGTCGTGTTTAGGGTGTGTGAAGTGTGTGCAAGAGAGTGGAGAGAAGAGGCAGCCGGGTTTTGTTTGGTAGATTTCATCGTAAGTTCCAACCATTGTTATTCTCTTCTCCTTCCTCCATGTGTGGGCTTGCAAATCACCACCACCATATCTCCTTCATGGGGAAGAAACTCGGAGCAAAGAAGGTATAGAAGTTTAAGGTCGAGCTTAAGTCGAGTGGTGTCGATTTGGTGTTTTCTGAGCCCGAAAATTGGTTATTGGAGTCCTAAATCCAATAGAAAATGAGTAACACGAAGAGCACCTGATTGAACTTGATCTCGAATAAAGTGATAGTCAATTGCCACATATTTCATGCACGAATGAAAGATTGGATTGGAGCATAGATAGGTGGCACCAACATTATCACAATAGATGACATGCAGTGCAGGAAGAATGATGCCAAGCTCTGTGAGAAGGGAACAAATCCAATGGATTTCTGAAGTAGTAGCGGCAATCGATCGATATTGAGCTTCTAGGATGATCGAGCAACTGTATGTTGTTTCTTGGATGACCAAGAAATAGGATGACGACCAATATAGACAATATAGGCACTCGTTGTGGTATAATAGTCTTCGTTGCCAGCCCAATCTGCATCTGAGAAGGCATAAAGAGAAAGTGGATTTTCCTTATGAAGAAATAATCCATAAGTCAATGTGCCACACAGATATTGAAGCAGTCGTTTTGCACCATTCCAATGTTCAGACGTCAGGCAATGTATGAATTGGGAAAGCTTGTTAACAGCATATGATATGTCTAGTCGAGTGAGGCAAAGATACTATAGACTGCCAACAATTGTTCTATATTCTGTATAGTAGGTCAAAGTTGTACCTAAATGAAGTGTGAGATTCCATCTGTAACAAGTGGTGTAGCAACAGGTTTTGCACCAAACATTTTGTCCGGGCAAGAAGATCAGTGTTGTAGCGCCTTTAAGTAAGCAACAGACCAGATGGAGTGGTGAGAACCTCAATGCCGAGAAAATAAGACAAGGCACCAAGATCCTTGATTGAAATCTTTGTGCCATGAGGTCAATGTAGCACTGAATAATAATTGTGTTGGTACCTGTGATAATAATGTCATCCACATAAACAAGTAGATATATAGTAATGTCACCTGAGTGGGGAATGAATAGAGAAGTGTCTGCATGAGAGTTTGTGAACCCAGGCTCAATGATGAATTGGGGAAGTTCAAGACGCCAAAAATTTGTTCGTGCAAAATTCGTAAGTGTACGGGATCGTCCACAAGTAATACGTGATAAGTTAAGAGTCATCGTCCCACAGGGAATAAGTTTCAATCAAGTGTATTAGTTTTTATTCAGATTCAAAGTGAGCAAACAAATAAAACCGTGTTTGATAATTATTTTACCAAAATTTGTAAAATTCGAGTTTTGTATTTATTTGGGATGAATGTATTGGATTACGAATCCACCTATTATTATTTATCTCAATTTTCAATTATGTAGCTAGTTTTATTCATGCATTCTTGACCATTGATAAATTTATTATAATTAATTTTCTTTTTCAAGACAAATTAAAAAGATACTAATCACGACCCAAATCGATTTCTAGTCTGAATTCAAATGAATATAACGTATTAAAGTTTAGATTATCTCAAAAATTGCACATGTGATAACTATTATTCATAATATCTATTGCATGCATGTTAATCAAGCAATGCTCTAGACCTATTGTGAGCCTCCTAGCACTACAACAAAAAATTATATATTTAATTGGTAACAAGCAATTATATATTTAATTGGTGATCGAGCAATCAAATAATAAAATTATGCATGCAAGATTAATAAAAAAAAAGATTAACAAACTGCTTGTCTTGAATTAAAAATAAATAATAACAGGTTTCATCTTCATCCAATACATAAAAATAATTAGCATAACATAATGTTATGTAAATTACATAAAAAAAATTTGGAAAAATATCGCTCGAAATGAAAAATAATGAATTGAAAGTGAAAAACCAGTTTCTTCTTCGTTAATTTTCAATCTTTTGTGATTGCTTTTGAACCTTGTGCTAGCCTCTTTCTTGTGGTAAAAAAAAATATATGGTTTAATATGTTTTGTCCCTTTCACGCCGCCCTCTCTTCCCTCAGAAATAAGTTGAATTTGATTTTTATAAGAATTTGGATAAAACAAGGGATTGGGCCTGAAAAATGACTGTGCATGCGCGCCATTCATTTATATTGTTCTCAATGGATGAAGTTCGTGCCCGTGGGCGCGCAAGAGAATTTGCCTATGAGCGTGCCCCATTATACAATTTTCTATTTGTTGCACTTTGGTCCCTGAATTCCACTCTTTAGTAATTTTGGTTCATTCTTCGTATTTTCTTGATCATCCATCTTCTATCTCCATCTAATTGACTTCAACCTCTCTCCAATCGTCGATACTAGGTCCGAATAATCTATTAGCATTTTACGATTTAGTCCCCAAACTTTGGATTAGGTCTACTTTAGCCAATTTTCTTCTCTTTCTCTTCAATTTCATCGTTTCTTATCGAGATGCCCGGAACAAATAAAATATATACAAAATTAGGCCTCAATTCATTTAAAATAACAATAATTGTTCTAGTTTAACGCTACAATCACCTACCATCTTCAGTCAAACTCCACCATACCCACAATTTCCAATCACATTCCATTTCCATCACCACCATTTTTATCCTAAAAATCATCACCTTCAACCAAATCTACACTTCCCTTAGTAGATTCTGCCCAAAAAACCAAGGAAATTCAAAAACATTTTACTCATTTTACAATCATCGCACCACTATTACCACAAATCACTACAAATCAAACCTGAAATGATAGAACCTTACCTCGAATAGCAACAAGAAAGTGCAAACAGACCATCATGAATGTGTGAGGTTTTTCGACGAAATTTTGACTACAATAGTGGCATTGACATGGAGATATTTTTCTGGTATGACATCTTTGCCCTTGTGGTGATGTTTCTCCTTGAGTTGAGGGAGTGTGGTGGTGGTATTTCTAGTCGTTCGAATTTCCAATTACTCTTATTTTGGTACTGTTTTTAGTCTAGTACAATAAATTTAGAACAAAACACAAGTTATAGTTAATTTGGAATTCAAATCTTAAATAAAGTGTTTGGGGTAATTAACTCAAGCGTAATTAATTATAGAGAAAATTACATAAAACCTTTCTTTTCAAGATTACAATTCAAAAACAAGGAAGGTGAAATTTACATTTCAAAAGGCAGGTGGTAATATAGATTTAATAAATTTATTAATAAATATTTATTATAACCCACCATCCACCCCAACCCAAATTTTCAATCCCGGACACCCCCAATTCATCTCTCTCTCTCTCTCTCTCTCTCTCTCTCTCTCTCTCCCCTTCTTCTCGCCATAGTCCCTGTGATTTGTGGCTCATCGAAGCTGACTATCGACCAGTACTTTTTGGTATCCGATCACGGGAGCTCGCGTCGTTGCTTCACTGCAGTCTCTCTGTTCAGTTTTTCGGATTGAGTGGAAACATTTTCTATAGCCACCGCCACGTCATCTTTTTCCATGCTTTTTGGAGACA
>CAIGRO010058703.1:0-10501 GCA_903798355.1 Fraxinus baroniana
AAGGTGACAAACCATTTGGTGTGGAGACGATTAGGGAGTCGAGAAGGTCCCTACAGATCACTATGTATTAAGGTAAATGGCCTAGATGGTTTGTATACAGATTTTTTGAAAGACGAACGATGATGCTTTGCAAGTTCACGTATGTCACACTTCATGTCAAAAGGCGTTTTATTCAAAAATAGTGAAGGAAATACATGTTGTAGATATTTAAAATTGGGATGCCCCATTTTAAAATGCCATAAAAGAATGTCATTATTCTTAGGAATAGAAACGGAATCACAACTAGCAAATCGACGTTGCGGACTCACATTAGCCTCGTCAAAGTAGTAGAGTCTCTCTCTCTTTAGCACGGCCAATCGTCTTCCCCGATGATAGGTCCTGAAATACACAGTAAGATGGAAAAAAATGAGCAGAACAATTTGAACTCTTTGTTAATTGACTGATCGACAATAAGTTACACGATAGATTAGGGACATGTAGAACATTTTCGAGTGTAATTAGATTAGAGATTCGAATACTCCCCTTTCCAGCCACTGGGGAGAGAGAACCATCTGCAATTTTAACTTTAAGGTTGCCAGCACAAGGTGAGTATGACATAAATAAATTATGGGAATCTGTCATATGATTAGACACACCAGAATCGATAATCCATGATATTTTTTAGAGTACCGTGGTATTGAGACCTGATGGGGAATTACCTCTGTAAGCCAAAGAACTCGAAGAGCTCGATGATTGAAAATTCGAGAACAGTTGTTGAAGCTGTTCGAGTTGTGCAGGACTGAATGCACTGCTAGAAGTAGAATCGTGTGTCTCAGTGGAGTGAACTACAGCTTGATAGACAGAATTTCTGGTATTTTGTCGTGGTTTCCAATCAGTTGGTTTCCCATGCAAATCCCAGCACGTGTCCTTTTTGATGCCCGATTTCCGATAGTGGTCACACCATGGACGACCCATTTGTTGTCGTGGGTTGGGTCCAAATTTTTTTGTACCTCTCGGCATCTGGGCTCCCAATTCAGGCCCAGTCATCTTTGGCCCATTAAATGAGTTTCTTTTAAATTTTGCAATGGACCCATTTAGCCCATGAAGCCCATACCTGTCCGACCTGTTTGCCCAAGTGAAAGGGATGAAAGGGCCGAACCCTCCAACGGTACAGCAAGCCCAATTTCATTCTTCAGCATAATTTGCCTGCGACTTTCCTCCCGTCTCACCTCAGCGAAAACTTCACGGGGTGATGGCAGTGGTTGATGTTCAAGGATCCGTCCCCTCACGTTATCAAGTTCTCTGTTCAATCCGGCAAGAAATTCGTACACTCTCTCGTTGTCCAGCCGCTTCCTATACCGCACGCTGTCGCCGGCACAGTCCCACTCCTTGTCGATGCTCTGGTCCAATTCTTGCCAGAGATTTGTTATCTCCAGGTAGTATTCGGTGACCGACCGTTCTCCTTGCTTCATCTGCCACAGCTTTGTTTTAATTTCAAAATTTTTGGATGAATCTTCGACATCGGAGTACATTTCTTGAACCGCCTCCCAGATGTCTTTCGCTGTGGCCATTAAAAGGTAGATTTTACCAATTGTGGGCTTCATTGAGTTCACAAGCCACGCCATCACCATGGAATTTTCTGATTTCCATTTTTTTTGAAGTGTTGCGTCTTTGGGCTGCTTTGTTTCACCGGTAAGATAGCCAATTTTCCCTTTTCCATCAAGGACGAGTTTAATCGACTGTGCCCACTCTCTGTAGTTGCTGCCATTAAGTTTTTCCACCGTAAGTTGGAGGGTCGTGTTGTCCATACCAATCGGACTCATGGTTGGGATGGCCTCTGCCTCTCTGTTGGAGGACTCAAAGGTAGACGACTCTTTTCCCTCTGTTTCGGTTTCTGCCATTGATAGCCGAGTTTAGGTTTTACTCTGGCTCTGATACCATATAGAAATTAACAGAAGAATTCTGTATATTGAAAATCATACCTAACGTGTTACAATTCCTCCAATTATATACTATGGTACAATAGAAGAAAATAAGGAAAAAAATATTCTATCTTAAGAAGAATGAAAATTACTTCCTAATTCAATCCTAATTACAATCTTTCCATATTAAACAATATCTAGAACCGAGATTTCCTACACAACTTCACTGCTTTCATCTTGTATTGGCTCAATTTTTTGGTATACTTTACCAGTTTAATCTTTTACATCTGTGCTTTATTGTTGTGAGAATAGTAACATTTACATATCCTCTGATTTTGGTTTCCAACAAGTAATATGTTTATCCTGTGTGCATACTTTGTGCTATGATTGGCCATTCGATTTTCTTTTACAATTAATATGTTAAATGTGGTACATGTTGCTCTATACTTCAAGTTAGTAATAGAAGTGGCCCACAATTGTGTGCTGTAACTCGAAGATATTCATATCACCTAGGACCTCCAAGACATTGGTTGGACTCTTGCCTGTTGAATTCTTAAGAGGACTTTTTATGCATGTATGGATGTTATGGTGTTTCTTTATCTGCTTCCCATCCGACTTCTACTGAAATACAACAGATTATGTTGTTTCTTAGTTCAGTTTGTCACAAGTTGGAGTTTGGTTACATCTAATATTGGCTTTCTTTTTATGGTCATTTATTCAGTCTTTACAAAACTCTGGCGTACTTGATACGTAATTGGATTATACTGATAAGCATGTGTTTCTTATTTTGATATGAATTGTCTGGTTTTTTTGATATTTTCTTCGTGTAAAATTGAGCTTTTATCTTCCTTATCTGCGTCAGCTATGTTTCTGAAATAGAGAGAAGACATGCTATCCCATCACAAGTCCAGCGCCATATATTGGCCGGATTGGCTTCTGTTGTGGGTGGATTAAGTGCACCATATGAACAGGCTTCTCGCGTGCATGAAAGGCCTGTGGTGAATTGGCTTTTGGCTGTTGGTTGCCATCCATTTGGACCATTTTCAAATACTTCCCAAATTAGTCAAATGCTTCGGGATGTTGCTCTGGTAAACCTCCCTTCGGTGATTCCTCTCTTCTCATTGTTTTGTTTTTTTAAACAATCTTTGAAATTGTTGCCTGGCTTTGAATCAAGAGATCTAATATTGATATGATGAAACAATTTGACACTAAATACTGATATTTCGACATGAAATACAGCCTGAACACAATGGTTAGTACTAGTTTGAGAATTTATGTGGATTGGATTTTCATTGATATGTTGTTCTGCAGAGAAACACAATATATTCACGTGTTGATTCTGCCCTTCACCGAATTCGAGATACATCAGAGGTGATTTAATCATCATTTTGCCGATTTGTTTTGCTTTTAACTCTCCCACTTACCAATATCCTTGCCAGGCTGTCCAAGTCTTCACTGCTGAATATCTGAAAACTCCTCTGGGTGAACCGGTGAAAGGTAAAAAGAACAAGACAAACACTGAACTGTGGTTAGAAAAATTCTACAAGAAAACAACCAACTTGCCAGAACCATTCCCTCATGAATTAGTTGAACGATTGGAAAAATACTTGGATGTAAGTGCGTGCCCCTGATATGAATAATTTCATTGAGTTCAAATTCTTCTTGTTGATTATTTTTTTCCCAATTATTTTTACCTTTTACTTTCAGAGCCTTGAGGAACAGCTTGTAGATCTCTCTTCCATGTTGTATGATCATCGGTTACAAGAAGCCCACTTGAACAGTTCAGAGATTCTTCAAAGCTCAATCTTCACTCAACAGTAGGTTTCTGTGCTGTTGTGTGTCTATTCGGTTTCTTTTGTTCTCTGTGTGTATTATAGCAGTTGATAGAAATTATTATGCCTGCTGTACAGGTATGTAGAACACGTTTTGAGCAGTGAAAGGGAGAAAATGAAATGCTGCAGTATCGAGTATAAATTCCCGGTGCATACTTCACAGAATTACATATACGCTGGAATTCTTTTAGCTGGATTTTTGGTATATTTTGTTGTAATCTTCTTTGCATCCCCTGTCCGCTGATTTTGTGAACTTTTTCTTCCGCTCAATAGGCTGAATGATATTGTAAAACATTTGGTAGATTTTCCCTCATGGAATTACATTAATCTTAAGGTCATAGGATTTATGATTTTGAATCTGAGCTACCCTTTCATTTTCAGCTACCAAGTTGGTATCTCTATTGGATTCTTTTAATAATTAAACACATGAAATGAAATCAAACAACGAATGTAGATAGTAACAAGCTTCAAGGTGGCTCTACATTTGTTGGACCTCAAACAAACGTACGGTGAATTGGTGATGTTATTCAATGTCAATAGTGTTTATAATACAAAAACGGAGAATCCTGAAATCCATCTTTTAACTATTTGTGTATACAACAATACTTATAGTTGATATTAAGTGCAAGAGATTGTGAGATGGTGGTGAGAAGGATAGTGGCCGTGGGATCATAATTAGGCAAATATATGGGAAGGAAGTTTTCTTTGAATTATAGGGATGACTCATTGGGAATTCTCGAGAGGTGGGACCATATTTTTCGTCTTCGTCATCCCTACTTAACTACAGTTTTAGATTTGTAGTTAGACCGAAGTTAATTAATTCCCTTTCTAGTGAACTTAGGCCCTAAACTAAATTAATTAAGAAAATAAAGCAGCACCCTAATCATTGAACCACTACATAGTACATACAAGGATAATCAAATTTCATTTAGGTACATATCCACACATCTGTATAGTTTTATGTTTTCTGTCACATCATTCCAAATAATACATATAAACTTAATATATAAAGTGCATGATACTGTTTTCTCAAATCAATCAAACTTTATTTACAATAACTCTTCCCACATCTCAGCTTGTAAGCTTATTGGTTGAACAACTCAAACAAGTACATGTAATAAACTTTCTCAAACTTCTATTGGCCATAACAATTAAGGTAAATTAACACAAAAGATGTTGCTGTTATACACAGACAAGACACCTTATTAAACAAGCTCACCCTACTTCAAACTTGGTGAAACTTTCATGGGCCCCATAAGCATGTTGGTCCCCTTATTTCCAATCAAACACACAATACACACACAAACACACACACAACACACACATATATATATAGAGCCTACACGTTTAGTATGCCGGTGGGCTGTAATATTCTGCAAGATCCACTTCACCAGGAGGAGTCTTTCGACCATAAGCATTAGGATGCTGACAATCTTTAGTACATGAATTTGGGCCACCAGGAACAACTCGATCGGGATCTCCATTACTAAGAAACCGACGATTTCTTACAGGGAGAATTTGTGCATGGGCTTCATGCATAGTTCCAAGGATCAAAATAGAGGCAAAAATGACAACAATCAAAGTCTTCGTGACTACCTGAAGATTGATTAACAGAATCATCAATCAAATTAAAGCTGTTACAAAATAAAAAACAATATAATAAATTAATACAAGGCAAACGAGACTAGGTAGCTAGATTTTGTTGCATGTTGCAACACTTTACCATTTTGCTGTCTCTTGTTGTATATACTTAATTAGAATACTGATAGAGGATTAGCTAGCTAGCTCCTAGGCTCTTAGTTAGCTAGATATAAAGTTCAGTTTATATAGGGTAAATTAGTCACCCTTTTGATTTATTTAATGTAAGATTAAGCACTAATTAAACAAGATTAGAGTGGAGCACTAGTGATTATGACCCAGAACTAACTAAGTGCAGCATGATGCGATGTTGCACACAGAGGAAGCAGGTTGAAAGGTAGGTGTGTCTGCTCATAGCCCTACCATCAGGGGAAAATTATCAGCTTAATTAGTATTGTGCAATATATTGCTTTTTAGAGGGGTCCAAACACTTCTAAATTAAAATTGCTTATCATTCCGTGTATTATTCAACATATAAAACTTTGAATTAGTACTCTTAAGAAATGATCATTTCAATTAGTAAACTTCAACTTTTTTAAAATGGAACATCAAGTCATAATATCTCATACAATTTCCATAATTGAGTGGCGATAAAATTTGAACAAATGCTATCTAAAGTTTGAGTTATTAAAGTCTCGACAAGTAACATCACTCATAGAAAAAGAAAGGTATTCGTGCACGATAGAACTACCTGAGAAAGAAGTTAATAAATAAAAAAATGGAAACTAATAAATAACTAGGCACGCGTAGACTAAGAAGACTATAATTGAAACACGTACAATGTATCTATCCTTTTTTCTTTTCAAACACAAAGACACGATAAAATGGTGGCAATTAGCATACATTGAGAAAGACAATGAAAACCAACACAAGAACACACCATTAATATGTTTTACATCATATAATTATTTTTAATGATAATCCCTCTTTAATTCTGGATTAATTAGTTAATGGAAAGAGAAGAAATCGTATATACCCTAAAAGAAAATAATATCTCTAGAAATACTACAAATTGTTATATACAACTAATATATAACATAACATTAAAAATACTATATCCTATAATTACTCTAACATACATTTTATAACTGAAATATAAAGCAAGATTCCAATAATTACTCCAACACATATTTCTTACCACGTTCATGTCTAATAACCAGCATATCATATGAGCATAAATACAAGCAAAATTATGATTTTCATTTTGAAGTAGGCATCAAAACATTGTATGCTTTGGGGAATCATGATCTCTGAAAGATATGCAGCCATCATGATAAACAATTCCCACTTGCCTTCAATTGTATCCGCAGATTAGCACAGCTGATTATCATGACAGTCGAGTCTATGCTGTTAAAGACAAGTTCCTGTAAAAAGAATTTGATATATTATCGATGTAATATGTAAATGCTTGACGAAATTATGATCTGTGACTGCTAAGGTAGACTACTAATCAATAAGTCTTTACTCTTTATCATTGCAATATACAAGCATGATTTGAGCAAAGATTCAGCAGGCTCAATTCACATATTCAATGCACTATTTAATGAATAAGTGCCTACAGAACTTTTAAAATGAAATAGTAACAAGAAATAAATGTACCTTGCTAGGATATCATCATCTTCATCGTCCTCGCTTTCAAGTGTTGTCCCAGATAAATCCTCTCTTTCTAGTGTAGTCTCAGATTCCATCTTGGACAAGATCTGCTCAAACAGAAATTTGTACATTTATAACCTTAGAGTGTGGAATTGGAATTTAACGAAAACAGTACGTGACTGGAAGCTATCTAGTTTACAAGATTGTAGTAAATATCAAAGTGTAATAGAAAAGGATTTAAATAACTGACCCAAAATTTATTATGAACAATGATTATTCTGATCGTCCAAGTCATGTTCCCAAGAAACTTCTTTTCTTTTGAATGAAAATATGAAAATGTTGCGAGTACTGCATGACACCGAGAAGTCATTTTTACCCTTCCATTCTTTCTTTGCATTGAATTCCACAAGATTTCTGTGTAATGGGTTTGTGTAACATTATCTTTCCTATCAAACAGAACACTCTCAATTTTCTTTGTGATTTCTTCATCTGTTTTATGATTGATGCTAATGGCTAAACTCTATCCTCTCATCATTTTTACAGGTTAATGGGAATGGGAAAAGCAGTCTCTAAATTGGTTAATTCTACCTTTACTCTACTATTGCATTATCGCTGGAATAGTTGTGCATTGCAGCATCAAGAACATTGACATGGAATGTACACATTTGTAGTATTCATACAGAACACACATATATTGTCACGACATATGGATGAAAAACAGAATTGAAGACAAAGAAATATAACATACTAAATAATCATCGACACTTGCTAAACGAACATTTTGGATATACTATATCCTGTACATCTCGTGATTACATCTATCTGATAAATACAGTGTCACTGTATGGTTTCAAATTATATAAAAAAATAAAAAAAGTACTCAATGGTTATTACGACTTTGACATCTACTGATGCAAATGATCATGTATATTATACATGCACCAGTCGTACAGCTAATCTCTCACATGAAGCCTTCTCCTTGTTTGTTCATCCAAGAAAACAACTGGAGCATCAATGAATCCTGTGATAACTCTGGGGCCAGCAATTGTTGCAAACAACTATAAACCATATGGATTTACCTCACTGCGTCGATCCTCAGTGCTCTGGTCAGGGCAGCTGTGTATTCTGCAGTTAAATTGCCGAAGCTAGATGCCAAGGGACACGAGAAGCAGCCTACAGCTAAACATAAACCAACACATACAAATTAAGAGCTATAGAAAACTGCAAGAAACCACACTTGTTGTTTGAACCAAAACAGCAAATTTTATCTGTAGCAGAAAGAAAATAGAGTGATAAACTTGAGGTGATTATTTTCAACAAAACAAGCCCCTAAAATCAATTAAAAGAACCAAATACTATAAATTTCATAGCACAAAATTTGCATAATATGCTGACATTAAATCACCAAGATACAAATAAACTAATTCAAAAAGGAATTTTCATTAAAACTTCTTCTTTTACTTAAAAATGTACACAGTTACCACATCATCTTCGAAAGCAAACACATATAGTTCGATTATAACCTATTGTAACAATGAAAACTCTTCAAAAATGGAACATTCCACTATTATTACCATAGGGCAAACTGTTTATAGATCGAGTAATACGTCGATTAAGCGTGTCCATTTTTATTATTTGGTTGAAATATCTCCACATAGAACCTTGTGTTAAAGGATAAATCTCACGTTGATTAAATACCAAAATATAAACCAACATTAACGATTTGGAACTCCATCTTAAAAGGTGAATGATAAATGTATTTTATACACTTGTTTGGACCTTAAAATATAGACATTTTATAGTTCTTTTGAACAATTATAGCCTAGTTATTGTATATTTCGTTTATTGGATGAAACTCGATGAATGAAAGTGGAATTGAAATAAAGGAGCAAAAATTGGTGAAAATGAGCTAGACCCAAAGTTTGGGGACTAAAGTGTAAATACTAAAAAGTTGTGTCAGATCTCACAATGAAGATTTGAGAATGTTAGCAGTCAATTGAATGCAATTAGAAAACAAAAAGGAGTGAAATACGATCAAAATACAAATCAATTTTCAACCGCACAAGGATGTTCAAGATTTTTAGTTGGAGATTTAGACACATTTTTCGCCCAGTAAACATTCGAATTGTAAGAGAGCTACTTCTAATAAATTGTTTCCCTTTGAGTTAACTTTAAAACCCAATTTAAATTGTCTCAATCCGACATTGAAAGAAAAATTTAAGATAAAAATACTAAAGGAGGTGCAGTGTTGAATTCTTTTCGAGAGGTGGCGTTGCTACATGGAGCCGCCTGATGCGGATTAGGGCGCGGTTTTGGCCTTTTTAAAACCCATAAAAACTCCAAATTCGGGAAAAAACGTTAAGAGAATTATAAATACAAGAATGGAGATAATTTTGAAGGAGTTCCACACATTGAGAAACAAAGAACACAACTTGAGATTGAAGAGAGCGAATCAATGGAGCAAAACATCAAGAAATCAAGGGTTTAAAGCATTGATTAGAAGAAGAAGACAACCTTGTTGCAAGAATCGTCCATTTTTCATTAAAATCCGGTGATGTAATCAATACAAATCTTTTGTTTTTCTTCTTATATTATGAGTAGCTAAACCATATATCAAAGCGAACAATGTAATCTATACCCTTTATTTTTTTTATTCAAAATTCTAGTTCTTTAAAAGTTTATGTATTGATTTTATTCATGTATTTAATTTTTTGAATTACGTGATCAATAATTCAATGATTTTGTGAACCTTTTACGAATCGAGGGGTGAGTTTTAGATTTAGAGCACATAGAAAATTCGGTAATTTAGTATAACGTGTAGATATACTTATGCTAGGTTGAATTAGTTAAATATGTTCAATGAGAATTCGAGAGGGGTAAATTGAATACAATAGAAGAATTCGATCGAACACTATATTAGTTTTGTAAATCTTAAATTAAGACTTAAAGGTGATTAATAGATGAAACTGTTATGACCTAATATCCATTCTATAACGAATCACAATTCTTGTTTGTTTTCGTCAAATAGGGGTTAGAAATGGTAAATTAAGTATTGAAATATAATTTTCGTGGGAACGATAATCCAGACTCAAAGATCTACTACATTACTTATTATGATATAGTACGCTTGCGATGGAAAAATGCAACAAGCTTTTGGCATTGTTGGTGACGACTATTTTTATTTAATATTGTATAATTATTTCTTGCTTTCGTTTGATTTTTTTTTCTTTTTTCAATTGATCTACTTGTTTTTCTTTGATCCATTGGCGATGAATGAAAAGAAGCATGAGTCAAAAATTCACAATGATTAATCATAATTTAGATATTGGTGACATACTCTTTGGAGAATTCCTCTTCGGACAACAACTTTAAAAGTGAGGATACAATCAACTATTGCATTTGATAAGGATGGCTTCCTGAAGGAACTAAGGGTCCGTTTGATTGCAATGGTGGAAAATGGGTGGAAAGAAAATGTTTTATAGGGAAAAGATTTTTCTAGAAATTATTTTTCCAGGGAATTGTAATTAAGTGTGTTTG
>CAIGRO010058705.1:0-10081 GCA_903798355.1 Fraxinus baroniana
AAAGATACCTATACACATAAATATTACTTATTTCTGAATTATTTTATTTTCTACAAAATTGAGCAAGTCGGGTTTGTTGTATTTGTTCAAAATATAACAAGATGTGTTTTAACCACAATTTAAGGTTGTAAAAGAACAGATAAAAACGAACAATTAAAAGCAAATTAGACAGAATACAGGCAAGAATGCAAAAGGCTTTCTGCCTTGGCCATGAGGTTAAGTGCTACGCCCATGAGCTCAGCACTAGAAATTTTTCGTCTGGTAGTGTCTTTAATGCGCAGCTGTGAGGTAGTGACCGTTGCGCTATAAACAGTTTCAATTTTTTGACTGAACGAATGNTCGTCTGGTAGTGTCTTTAATGCGCAGCTGTGAGGTAGTGACCGTTGCGCTATAAACAGTTTCAATTTTTTGACTGAACGAATGAGGTTTTTTTTTTTTTTAGGTACCCAGGTATCCTAGGTTAGCCAGACTAATTTCCTGGACCACCAGCCACCGGCCCCTCAGTAACTGGCTGAGGTAAACCGCAGGTTATGCCCAAGTTGACCAGGGTTCGAGCACCCCTTATACTCCTGGCCCTAAGGGAGTCTTCCTCCATAGTTATTATATCACCAAGCTGCTCCAATCAATATTGATTATTACATTACTCAGCTGCTCCAACCAAAAATCGAACTCCCCACGCTGAAATTGCAAACCCAACAATGCCCTTCCTTATTCTCAAGTTATGTCAGTTCGTGCATGGGATGTTTTGACACCCCTATATATAAATTTTTATGCAATGAATTTTATAGATACGTAGCATAAACAGCTTATATATAAGATCCAAACTTTCAAAACTATTTCAGGAATTTAAAAGTATTCTTTGTTCTTATTAAGTTCTTCATTTTTTGCTTATTGATTTACCCCCAAAGGCTTGTTTAAACATCTAAATCTTTGTCATTGTTCCCCACATGACATCTCAAAATTTGAGAGAGAGAAAATATCGTTTTAGGATAGCTTTTGATCACGTACTTGAAGCTATTCTTTATTTTGGGTTTCCCTTTTTCTTTTCTACTCTCATATTTTTTTTTTTAACTGACTCTGTACCACTCGAAGCGAATCACACTCACCTCAAGTTGAAAGTCATAATCCTTGGCAAAGAAAAGCCCATCCCTACTAGCTATTGCCTCCATATCCTCCACTAATAGATGCCCCATCGCATGATTAGATTAACTTTTATATGCCCATAATTATGTATTACTTCAAGTGTAAGATAAAATTGCTTCTAGACTTCTAGTGGGCTGAGAACCCCACCCCACATCATGCAAACCAATCCTTCATATGTCTGCATAATAAATATATACTTTGTCTTTTTATTGCACTGCATCTGTATTCCTCACAAGTTGCACAAGACTGTCATCATAAGTCGTATAAATCCGCTTCCATTTTCAACAAAAAAATCCCACAGATTCTTGCCACTATTTTGAATAAGTAATTACATTCTGAAAGCACAATACACGTAAATTTTGCTCTCTGATTAACTGTACTTCATCCTTCCTTTCTTAAAATTTTTGTATGGTCCTGATTTCTTTCCATGAGCCAGATCCTTTGCATTAGATTTGATGATGGGAGTGATGACCTGTTTCTCAGATCTTGTGGGCTACCCCTCATGGCCCTTGTAAAGATTTACAGTATCTAATCATACTGCCTTCCACCACCACTTGATCATATTCTTTTTGCACGGCTATTTGTCTATCGGATTCTTTCATATTTGATACACGAAATTCAATATATTTGGTACACATAAGTTATGTCAATATCAATATCAGTTCTTTACGATCCAGTTCCTTAGCATATACGTAATCGATATAGATTTTATGTATATATTCATACAAAAATCTGTATGCAATCAATATTCAAGACAAATGATGTCTGCGAAAATTTATTTTCGGCACTAACTACACATTTTGCAGCTATTGTTATGCCTCGCCATCGAGGCTCCACTTGGAGATATGAGTCAAAGCTGACAAGTCAACAAAGACCCCAATCGATCAAAGTAAAGAAGTCAAACAAGAAGTCGAAGCTCCATGTTTCGAAGCTATTCACATCGAAGACCTTCAATCTGAAGCTCCCTTTGGCAGAAGCCCTTGTTGGCTTTCTGAGGACCTGTAGACAATCTTTAGGAATGATTGGTGTAATGTTTGTAATAATAAATGTCAAGATTGTTAGTTAGGATGTAGGGTGGCCAATCCGTTGTCAATGCATTAAATACGTAGTAGACTAAGTGACGTGAGGCTTCGACATGGAAGATGAGGCGACATGATTTTTATCCAACGGCTACCACTTCAGCCATAACTCTATAAATAGCAACTCTTGTAACATTTGAATCTTATGCAACTCTTTATACTTAAAATCACACTCGGCCTTCTCTTGCTTACTTTATACTTGTTTTCTTGAGTGAACACGAGTGGACCTTGCATCCGTTGTCCTCTCAACCTCACGAAAAACGGGGCCAACAGCTATCACAGGCTGTATGTCTCGCTTTCTTGACATGTTTTATCGAGATTGCAGCACTCTTAAAAATGGGAGCCCCTTTAGGTTTAGTAAAACACGCTTTTCTAACTATTAAGTCATTCATCGTTCCGTTCATTTTCATTTTTAACTTTATTAATTAGTATATCCACCTTAACATCCTTATATTGTACTACATTTATCTCATGGGCGATGCTACAAGTACAAAACCTTGTACACAAGGGGTTAAAAAATCGCCAAGTGGCGCCCCCCTATTGGAGGGGTGCTGGGTTGTAACCCCTTTTGTACAAGATTTTGTACGTATAAAATAATCCTTATATTTGATAAAATTTTGTTTTTTTTTATTTAAGTAGCTAATAATCAGACTGCACAGGTGCACACTATCAGTCTCAACATTTTATTTAAACATGAAAATGTAAGTATTACAAGAGTCCAAGAAACCATCGGTTCGAAGATCGGACTCGAAAATAACAAAACCAAACAAAATTAAGCCCCTATATAGCCCTTATTTTTCAAAATTATTTTCAACCATACATTTTATTGGATCCATATTTTTATCAACTTTTAAATCATACAGTTAATTTTTATCAAAATTTACTAAAAATCAATTTTTAAACAAAGGGTTTTGCTATTCGTCCACGGAAGTGGGCCCTGGAAAAACAGGGGGTGCCAACTCTAGCAAAACCTTCTAGCAAAACCAAATAGGGGCTAAGCAACTAATAAAAGCGGTAATTACAACCACCCGAAACATCACTAGCTACCAAACTAGAACTAAATTAAGATAACAATTGATCAAAATTGATAAATACACTATCTAGTTACCTTTCTTGGATCTTATACAAAAGCTAAATCAAATCTTGTAAAGGACTTTGAATTCAATCAGAAACCTGTCAGAGAAAGAGTTGTGTAATATTTACATCATTGATTCTTGGAATTGTGGGTTCCAAAGGAAAGCTGTTGAAAAAGAGAAAGGGAAATCATTCTTTATGGGTCATATACATTTCTTTTAATTTATAATATATGAGATTTTCTCGGTACGTTCCGACAAGTAGAATTGCGGAAGCATCAAATTTGATCCAAAATTGTCTGATAGAAACCTAACTATGACTGTTACACGTGCCAAGTCATGCTTAGTTGTTTTCATGAAGTTTCTTCAAAAATAATGTGTATACAGAGAGAGAGAGAGAGAGAGAGAGAGAGAGAGAGAGAGAGAGAGAGAGAGAGAGTTAGTTTTGGACCACTGATTTGAACCATCAAAAATATTGTTTACACATATAAAATGTTTGGGACAAATAGTTTCTTGATGATTCAAGAATTATTACTCGTGTTGCACACAAAATACCAAATTCTGTTGACAGATATGCATGTTATTCATGTAAGGACTAGAATCCAACAGTATGTATGCTGTTGATCCTGTGATCTCCTATGTCAATTGTCAAAGATATGAGTTGAATATATTCCATTTCACAATGGTAACATGCCAACATTTATTTCTCTAGGAAGCGAAGAATGTATTTTTGATGTGCTTATGTTCTGGTGTTAACATAATCACACACTTTGTTATCGAGCTAATCGATAAACATTTATGTATAATTCAATGTTCTAAAGCCTAGGCGCCTCCTAAGCGCAAAGCGGGAGCAAAATGCCTCATTTCGTGCTTTTTTACTTTTTTTCATATTTTTATTTATTTTTTAATGCTTTTTAACCTTTTTTACACATTTCAACGCTTTTTATGCTTTTTCCCTTTAATTATTCAATAATTTTTAGATTGATTAAAAAGTTAAAATAATATTAAATAAGAAAACACTTTTTTTTTTACGCTTTTTAATGCCTAGGTTTTGCCTAATCTCGCCTAGGCCGAACTCTACCTCCCACACTTTATATTTTTTAGAACACTGATATATATATTTAGCACTGAAACCCTAATGATGAAATAATTACTATGATATACAAGATAGATATGATGTAACAAATACATTGCTAGTATGCTTGCATGACAAGTGCTTTATCCATGTGTCGACAAACTGATTTAAGTTTGACACATGAGATGATGGGAACCTTGTTGAACCTTGTGAAAAGACAAAATTAGCATTTTTGGAGTTTCAATAAAGATCACCACAGAGGCTCTCAAATCATTTTGCAAGTAATCTTGAAATCGAAGGTATATACAAAGTAGTGAATATTGCCGTCATTTTTTTTGAAATTTAAAGGCAATTCGCTCATGTGTCTTCGAACCACTTAAAAACTCCAATAATTGATTGATCAAATCGATTTGGAGGTAGCTAGACCATTAAGCTTCAAATTTAAAAAGTAAATATTTCTATTGTCGTTTTCAAAGATTCAAGAACACTCTGTCATTTTGTATTTGAATCTCTTCCAAAATCCATGTAACACATCCCAAATTACACATTTGACAAAATTGAGCACTCAAATGCGATTTAATGGGACATGGACATGGTAATTATATTTAGAAATTGACTTTTCAGACTCCTACGTTGCCTGTTACACCTACAAACCAAATCTTAGAATTAAGAAGAAAATCTTTGGTGATGTTTCCCCTTCATTTCTCCTATATTTCTGTGAAAATTCACCCCTCAAAAACCATTCCCCAAATGGTTATTTTCAAAGATTCTTTTACATGCAAGTAATTATTATAATTTTCGTATTCTAAATGGGAGAAGAAACAAAATGAATACCCTATTTCTACCTATATATAATATGTGTATGACCACCTTTTAAATGTTGATTAGTCTTTATGATCGAGTTGTCAAATCTGTACCCAAAACTCTAAAGGCCCACAAGAATTATAGGAAGTGTATACACATACACATAAGATAATCGTGTACATAGAAAAAGTGCAAAAAGTAAATCACGTAAATAACCTAAAAAAGTGATAATCATTCAGAATGCTATGGAGGACTACTGCAGATGCACTACATACTCATCGTTTAAGAAAATGGGATTTTTGTCATTTCTTTATCGATAATCATATTTTTAAGGTTGTCATAGAGCATCTTCAAGAAGTTCTTGAGAGCATCTTATACATAATAGAGATCATATTTAAATTTAGAGAGTACACTCCAATAATGCTTTCTTTTTGGTTCTTCATTTCGTTTTTTTCAAAAAATATTTATTGATCTCTCCCAATATGTTATTTAACATATATTTTTTTTAAACAAGAGTTAATCTGCTCTTTTAGTCCCTTATCACCGTGTGGGTGGGTGGGTGGGGGGGGGGAATCAAACTATTTGGAAGAAAATGTTGATTAGTCTTTATGATTGAGTTGTCGAATCTGAACCCAAAACTCTAAAGGCCCACAAGAATTATAGGAAGTGTATACACATACACATAAGATAATCGTGTACATAGAAAAAGTGCAAAAAGTAAATCACGTAAATAACCTAAAAAAGTGATAATCATTCAAAATGCTATGGAGGACTACTGCAGATGCACTACATACTCATCGTTTAAGAAAATGGGATTTTAGTCATTTCTTTATCGATAATCATATTTTTAAGGTTGTCATAGAGCATCTTCAAGAAGTTCTTTACAACATCTTATACGTAATAGAGATCATATTTAAATTTAGAGATTACACTCCAATAATGCTTTCTTTTTGGCTCTTCATTTCGTTTTTCTCAAAAAATATTTATTGATCTCTCCCAATATGTTATTTAACATGTATTATTTTTTTTAAAACAAGAGTTATGTGTTCTTTTAGTCCCTTATCACCGTGTGGGTGGGGGGAATCAAACTATTTGGAAGAGCTGGAGTTGGTAAAACTTAGTACATGATGGAATTGATTAAAATTATTGCCAAAGTCCAAGTGCTCTTCACCATATGCCTTGAAGTCACGGTTACCTGCTTTTCCATTCTCAACTCATGACCAATATGAGCTCCAAACTTCCTTCGTAACTTCCGGAACATTTTTTGTAGTGACTTCCTTCCATGTCTCATTTCAAAGGGGACCTCAAAATGGCTCTATGTGAATGGTCAATCAATTCAAAAAATAGAGGATTGAAAATTTGTATCTTATTAAATGCAATTGTTGTAAATTAAGAATAGAGAGTCACTTTTCTCTTTAAATTTGGTGTCAAACTTACTCTCTATTCTAATAAATTAAAATAGAAAGTTTATTATAGAGTTTATTTTTAAACATTGACTCTCTAAAGTATAAATATATTGTATTTAATGATTTTTTTTTGAAAATGATCTTATATATTGAATATAAGATAAAAACAAGATTTTATTACAAGCACGATAAAGTCATGAAGTTTGGACAAAAAGAAAAGTATAAGAAATCTTCCATTTAATTCGTATCTTTGATAATTAGTAGTTGTGCAATATGTCAAGATTTCTTGTTTGCTACAGTGCTAGCTAGTACAACTCCAAAATTCACAAATCCACAGTTTCATGCAAATTTCTCTATCTATATATGGCACCTTCATTCATAAGATTATATCAGACAGTCATATATCTTTCTTAAATTTCAATCTTCATTCTCTCTCTAAAAATGGCTAATCCTTGTCTAATTCCTGCACATTTTAATATCTTCTTCACCGTAGGTCGTTTAACGTCCAATATAGGGGAGTTAAGGCTATCAAACAATTCACAGCTTGATTCTGAAATCGACTCCCATGGTGTGGGGGCTAAGCTTCGCTATGATCTTGAAGCCATTGGACTCTCCTCGTCCGACTATGGAAACATTGTTAAAGAAATTCCTTCAGCAGTTCTTTTTCCTACATCCATTGATGATATTATTGAGCTTATCAAATTTTCTAACGAATGTCCCCTCCCATTTAACGTGGCGGCACGAGGCCATGGACATTCTACTAGAGGACAGGCCACGGCACATAATGGGGTGGTGGTGAATATGCTTTCTTTAAAGAAACACAATATAAATGGGAACGGAATTAAGGTTTCTACATCAGGAAATTATGCAGATGTTGGTGGTGAACAGCTGTGGTTTGATGTATTGAGTGCCACCCTACAACACGGCCTTGCACCTGTTTCATGGACCGACTATTTATACCTAACTGTTGGGGGTACGCTTTCTAATGCTGGAATCAGTGGGCAAACCTTCCTCTATGGTCCTCAGATTAGCAATGTTCTTGAAATGGATGTTATCACAGGTGCATTTTAGATTCTTATATATATATATATATATATATATATATATTCTTACTACTGATGTGAAGCCTGAATTGAATACAAGGGTAGGCCTATTTCGTAACGGAATTTTCGATGTAAAGTCCAAATAAATACTGCATGAGGTGGATTCCCACGTCGTCATCCTGAGTAATATAGGTTTTTTGTTTCACTTCTCGTATCAGCTATAGCTTTTGGAACAAGTGGATGCATCCCTACATCACCTAGATGGTAGAATAGTATTCAAAATTGGATTGTGATTTCTAGGCACTTGGAAGATCTTCTAGGTAGGATTCACTTGATCAGAAATTTGTCAAAGGAATATATACCTGCATGTATTAGGTACATAAGTATCCATAGCTAATGACATATTGACATTCATGACTATATATGTACATCTGTGAGGCACCGACATTGGACGTGCGTTAGACAAGATACGTGCAGCATACAACAACACGATTTTCAAAAAAAGTATTGACGTGACACATCGTCGATACGTTAATTAAATTCTTTCAAATTCTTCATTTATATAGTTAAAATTTAGTTTTATACTTGTTATTATTTTTCTTGTTGAAATCTTTTAAATATGTGTATATATTTGTTATTTACTAATAACTTTGAATTAAAAATATATAATATTTCTAATAAAAAAGAAAAATAATCATGGTAGATTGTACGAGTAGTGTCAATATTCGACACGTATTCAATACGAACACGCTATATATGTATATTTTATGTGAATGACAAAATCTTGAAACAGCACCTCTGCGGGTATATGCAAGTTTTACATGGATATGGTCACTTAATTAAGATATGACTTTTTGACATTTGTCTGGTTTAGGTAAAGGGGACTTCATGACTTGCTCCAGAGACAAGAATTCAGAATTATTTTATGCAGTTCTAGGAGGTCTGGGGCAGTTTGGAATCATAACTAGGGCAAGAATTCTCCTAGCAAAAGCACCGAAAAGAGTGAGTATAATGAGGTTAATACTTCGTCACAATCGAAAAAAGTTTACTGTAAGTTCATAGGTCTGTGTGGCATGAAATATTTGTGTCAGTCCACACTGAAATATTGAAGCCTATGGCAGGGTACTATACAAACCAACCTAGTTTGTCAGTTTATGTTATCTGCAATTCCACTAAATTAATATGGTGCCGGAGCATGTAAAGTTCCTAATTCAAATCTTATAAAAATTGTTTACATGTTACACCTTTTATGAAATAAGAAGTTTGACTTGCACACGAAGAGCGTGTTGAAGATGTAAACACGACCTAGACAAAAATGAATTCTACTTTTACGACAAGATGGTTAACTCCACTGTAAAAAAAAAAAAGCGGCTTTTGTTAAAAAACCAGTATAATCATATATGTTCATTTTTTCTTTTCCGAATAGCATCAAGCAATTGAATTTATGTGCCATATTATTAATCTCCTCCTATAGACTGTGCTCAAGTTTGTAGTATTGCTAATTTGTGTTAGGTGAAATGGGTGAGAATGCTATACAGTGATTTCTCAATCTTCACAAGAGATCAAGAACATCTCATCTCAATCAAGGGTCTAGAATATTTGGAGGGCTCTGTCATGATGGACTACACTCCTGCAAATAACTGGAGATCTTCCTTTTTCTCACCTGCCCATGAATCCCAAATTAGTTATCTGTTGAAGAAACATGGCATCGTGTATTGCTTAGACTTGGCCAAGTATTACGATGATGAGACCATCAACTCAGTTGATAAAGTACGCGTTTACACTTGTTTCTTAATACTGGACACTAATTGATCAATTATAGGACTAAATCGTTTTTATTTTTTTCTTTCTTGTTCTTGCAGGAAGTTGAGATGCTACAGGAGGGATTGAACTACATTCCTGGTTTCGCTTTCATGAAAGACCAAACCTATGTTGATTTCCTCAATAGAGTTCGACGAGGGGAAATAACCCTAAAATCGAAAGGGTTATGGGATGCTCCCCATCCATGGCTGAATCTTTTTATACCGAAGTCCTGTATCATGGATTTCAATGCTGGTGTTTTTGAAGACATTATTCACAGACAAAAAATGAGCACAGGGCCCCTACTTGTCTACCCAACAACTAAAATAAAGTACTTAATCTTGAACTGACTGAAATGCACTCAAGGCTGCACAAACTTTATATCTCACAAGCATACATGCACATATATTCCCAGGGATACAAAATCAGTTGACTGCTTTGTTTATAATCCGAGAAAAAAGCATTTCTAGTTCACATGGCCTAATCGAAATTTATTACTAAATTGTGCAGATGGGATGATAGGATGTCTGCAGTTACACCAGATGAGGATATCTTCTACTGTGTGGGACTATTGCATTCAGGCAGTTTCAGTGACTGGCAAGATTTGGACAATCAAAACAATGAAATTCTGGAATTCTGTGATAGAGCTGGAATAAAG
>CAIGRO010058719.1:0-10470 GCA_903798355.1 Fraxinus baroniana
GCATTTTTAGTGTGTCAACACATTCAAAGCACCTGTGACAATCACTAACCTTGTCCACCGCTGCATTAAGGTTCAAGTATGGTCTGCGTTATGTGTATGACTAAAATTCCAAGTGATTTGAAAGTTTGAATCATGAAGGAAGCCATAATAATTTTGGTTTAAAAGTCCGTTTGACAAGGAATCAAATTTTATCATTGATTTGGTGTTTGATTGGGATAAAGACTTTGAAATGGTTGAAAAGTGTTTTAACAGCCCTAGGACGGAGCCAAGGCGTCGGTAGTTAAAAAGAGAAGCAGAACTGCTGGCGCCCCAGTGTCGGCCGCGAGCACCCCCAGCGCCGCGGGAAGAATTTTACTCTGTTTTGGTTTTTGACGCGGTTTTGTGCTCTATTTCATCCATAACTCCCAGATTTGTCTTATATAAATACTCCACAAAGTATAAGCTCTTCAGAGACTTAAGATAATAATTAGATCATTATTGTTTACATTAGAAATTTGAAATAATTGTTTAAATTTAGATTAACAGAATCAAAACTTGTAAAGATAATTTTAGTTTCTTGATATAATAAATTATTCTCTTCTTCCACAAAAATCTTGATGGTTGTGTGATCCAGTATTTTTCATATTGCATATATTTTTTGTCTTTAATTATTTGGCCTGATTCTCAACTAGTGATATCAGAGCGATTATGTTATCTTGTTTGTTTATAACATGTGGTATTAGAGTTGAAGGTTTTTTTGGCTATTTCTTTGGAGATTCAAATTGATTATTAAAGCGAGGTTTAAACAAGGTCGATTATTTTAGGGATGGCAACTATGAAATTTGATGTTCCACTTTTGGATCCCAACAGTCGCTTTTCTTTGTGGCAGATCAAGATGCAAGTGGTTCTTGCTCAATTGGATCTTGATGATACTTTGTTCAAGATAGATAGAATACCCACAACAATGACGGCAGAGGAGAAGCAATGCAAGGATCGAAGAGTCCTATCACAAATACATTTTCATCTTTAAAATCAAATTCTTCAGGACGTGATAAAGGAAAAAGTGTCGTTGGGTTGTGGTTAAAATTGGAGCAGTTTTGTATGACAAAGAGTTTGACAAGTAAGTTACACTTGAAACAACGAATTCTCATCGCTTGACAGAATGTGGATTTTGGAAGATCATCTATCATTATTTAAGAAAATCGCCACTGATTTGGAGACCATGGAGGTCAAATATGATGAATAGGTTTTAGGGTTGATATTATTATGTTCGTTACCGCCTTCATATTTGACTTTTAGAGATATAATTCTCTATAGTCAGGATACTCCTGCTATTGATGATATATATGATGCGCTTCTAAGGAAAAGATGAAACATCTGGTCATCGATTTTGAGGCCCAGGCAGAGGGTTATGTTGTTCGTGAGAGGAAAAAAGGTGGTCATGGAAAGGACAAAGTCAAGGATAGCAACAGTGATAAAGTCTATTGGTATTGTAACAATAAAGGACACACAAAGAAGGATTGTTATGAGTGACGGAACATGTTTGCCACTACATATCAGAAGGAACAACAAGAAAATTCCTATAATGTCAATCTTACAGAAGAGACAGTGATGGAGATCTTTTGGCGATTACTAAATGTGACTCCAAACATAACGAGGATCGGATTCTTGATTCGGCTTGCACTTTTCATATGTGTTCAAATTGGGATTGATTTTCTTCAAATGAAACAGTTATAGGGAATTCCATGATGATGGAAAATAACGAGTATTGTAAAGTAGTTGGGATTGGTAATGTTAAAATTAAGATATTTGATGGGACAGTTAGAACACTTGGCAAGTTCTAGGTATAAACGGTAATGTAATCTCTTTGAGTAATGTTGATTCAAAATGGTACATTAAATATCCGTGGAGGTGGAGTTTTGAAAGTTAGAAAAGGTGCTCGGGTTGTGTTAAGTTCGACATGTTCTAGGTATAAACAGTAATGTAATCTCTTTGAGTAATGTTGATTCAAAAGGGTACATTAAATATCAGTGGAGATGGAGTTCTGAAAGTTAGAAAAGGTGCCCGGGTTGTGTTAAGGGGTCGGAGAAAGTTCAGGTTATATGTGTTAGAAAGTTCGAAGGTCACTATGAATGCAGCAATAGCTTATGGTTTAATAAGCAATAACTTTGGTAGGATTGATTGTGATCGGGTTGTTCGTGGTGATTCGGAAAATAATATTAGATAATCTTCATATAGCTCAAGTGGAGTTGGAAGTGCTCATAGTAATTCGAGCTTCACCGAGCAGGTTTGGCAACTCAGGTAAAGTTATGTTGCTTGTGTGATTTGAACAGTTTTGGTGACTCAGTTGGAGTTGGTAATGAACGGGATGATTCAAGTAGGTTTGGCACGAAAAGTAGTTCTGCTGGTAAACAGGTCTTGGATTTAATTCAAAGTTGCTGAGTATGCCCGACAAGGGCATGGGGCACTCGGAAGGGATATAGTGGAAGAAATGGAGAATGATTTGAAGAAAGAAAACTTAATTTCTTGCTATGGAATTTGTGTCAATGTGAAGTTTGTTATGTTTGTGACTCAAACTTCATGTGATTTAGATGTTTGATTCATGGAGGAAGCTTAGATAATTTTGGGTTAGAAGTCCGGTTTGTAAGGGATCAAATTTCATCATGGATTGGGAGTTTGATTAGAATAAGGACTTTGGGA
The DNA here is from genome assembly GCA_903798355.1 of Fraxinus baroniana. Lineage (NCBI taxonomy): Eukaryota > Viridiplantae > Streptophyta > Magnoliopsida > Lamiales > Oleaceae > Fraxinus > Fraxinus baroniana. The sequence goes on from CAIGRO010058719.1 coordinate 2,680, forward strand.
TAGTTGAAAAAATGTTTTGGGAGCACTAAGATGGGGGGCAGCGCTGTCATTCGGAAAGAATTCTACTTCGTTTAGGTTTTTTACACGATTTCGTGTTCTAATTCACCCATAACTCCGAGATTTGGCTCCTATAAATACTCCACAAAGTGTAGGATCTTCAGAAACTCAAGATAACAATTTGATCATTGTTATATATATTATAAACTTGAGAACTGCTTAAATTTTGATTGAGAGAATCAAATCTTGTAAAAAAAATTTAGTTCCTTGATTTAATAAATTATCCTCTTCTTTCACAAAAATCTTAGTGATTGTGGGATCCATTATTTTTCATATTGTCCATATTTTCTCGTTTTTAATTATTTGGCCCGATTCTCAACAAATAATATAAGAGCGATTCTATTATCTTGTTTGTTAACAACAGTCTGAATGATTGTGGCCTTGGTAACTAGCAATCGTTCCATATTATAATTTTTTTCTGTCTTATGTAAGTAGCACAAACTCAATGTCGTGTTTCATACTCGAAAAAGTATCACAATTTAGAGAGAGAAATGAGATTCACATTGGGAACCTTTATGTTTGAAAATAATGTCATTTTTTTGATAGAAAGGCATGTTATTTATAAATTTATTCGTGGTCATTCGAACAATCTACATGACTCTTTAGAACTATAGTCACTTTTCAAATAGTCTTTCAAATGAATAGATCACGTGTATGTCCACAATGAAAATAGGCACCTTTTATAATTGATTACAGACATAGGTTGCAATCAGTCACCAAAAAGACGTGTTGCTCACAAGTGTTGTAATAGACAACATCGATTAATCCAAAAAAAAAATACACCTTTAGAAATACTTTTATTCAATAACCAAGAATTTGATGGACCCGATCCATGCCTAGCCCAGCGACCCGATTGCAACGCGCACGAGCTTACGATCAAATCTAATAGGATCTAAGTCTACTCCCTTCTAAAGAATAGTGTTACCTCTTGGAGGCAAATCTAAAGGCACAACTCCCACTATATAAACCAAACAATTATTCTCAAGGTTTTTTATGTGGGACAAAAGTTAGCAATACGATCTAATTTGGTCTTATTTATTTAAATTTCCAAGTGGGTGATTTTGAATCAAAATATTTCAGTCAAAATCAAATGATTTTCAAAAAATAAATTAATCATATTAATCATTTCGCATAATAGAACATAAATATGTTTGGTCCTTCAAGCGAGCTCAAAGTTGCTCACATAAATTATTTTTCCAACTTAAACCACCCCTGATCTGCACCCAAAAACACGTTGGGTTAACAAAGAAAGCACAAAAAGAAGACATTTTCCTTCTTCCTTTTTTGTAATATTCTACGCCCTGCCTTTCGTATGATTCTCTTGATCATGAGAATGAAGTTTCTCGGAGTCGAGAAGCAATTCCTTGTTCCTTTCATTGGGTTGGTTTATAGTGGAATATGGAAGCAATCCCTTCTCTCTGCATGTTTCAATGGCTCCTGTGAACATGTCTTCCCAGGTGTACTTGAAAGTAAAACCCATTCCTATCAGCTTCTTGGAGGAAAAACTCACAACTTCAATGTCCTTATCAATTCCTTCAAACCTGTTTACAGCATTGGCAACTTCAGAATTATAATAAGTAACCTGTTTAAATGAACTTGTCCAGTATTCAGACATCCATAGAAAGGGAACACAATAGAGACTTACATGGTAGAGATGTCATATTCGGGCCATTTGTCTCGAATCATTTTTGCCAAATCATAAATGGTTGCATCATGAGACGAGCAAATGAATCTTCCCTCAGCATTAGGGTGTTCATACAAGAATATATGAGCCTCACATAGATCATCCAAATGCACATATTGACCTTGCGCGATGATCGAGTAGTGTGCTTCATTCCCTTTAAGGAAAAAGATTAACAGAAATCACGATTGCGAAAACTTTCTATATATTCTGGAAAAAAAATATGTGAATTAATGTATGTACCAGTGATTGGCGAAAGTGCAGTAATTAGGCTCGGTGGGAAGGTTGGCGTGATGAATGGACCAACTACTAATGTTGGTATAATGCTAATGAAACCAATATTGTTCTCTTTAGCAGCTTCCCACGCAGCTTTCTCAGCCAAAATTTTGGAAACAAAATACATCTGCGGAAAAATGTCCAAGAAAATATGAGAACAATTTGATTCTTTTACGTTAAATATTTGCAAATATATACAAGTGACTAACCCATCCAGTCATTTTCTTGGAATATATGAAATCCATGTCACTGTAGTCAGTTTCATCATAGACTGATTTGTGGTGTTCTTCAACGTTTACAGTTCCAGCAGAGGAAGTGAACACTAATCTCTTAACAGTTTTTCCTTTAGCGCATGATCTTATTAGGCTCAAAAATCCCTCAATTGTAGGCTTGATCACTTCATTCTGGAATATAAAATCAATTATTAGCAAAAATGAAGTCATTTTGAAGATAAATTTTCTACTTCAATATTATTAATGATTGAATTAAAAATCAAATTTAAGTGTTTCTTAGAAGAACAACTCTATACGTACAAGAAAAAAAAACTTACAGAATATACACATGGGGGTGGGCCCCATTTTTTGATAATATTTAATTAAAATTTTTAGCAAAAAAAAAAAATTTCTTCTTAGAAAGTTAATCTTTCACGTCTGTCCTAGGACAAGAGTAAAAGTAACTAATGAATAACTTATACCAGATATCTATATGACATTATGACTAATACATTAGGTCCTTGTTTGGTTCAGATTTTGATAAAAAAAAAATTATGGAATATGTGGTTAAAAAATCATGGTCCTATGAAATATGTAATAAAAATTAATTATTGACTTTTGCTTAAATTTTAATTAATTTTTTTAACTGAACCAAACAGATGCCAGAATTATTAGATGTATAAATTAGATTTTATTCCAGTACAGTCTGACCGTGTATGCGGAACGGACGGCTTACATGGCTTGTTTGCTAAACAATATACTATTTTGTTAGATGTTTGTTTAAACAACCAGTTTTTAGGTGTAGGGATAGGGGATACTTCTAGCAAATATTCATTGTGTTGTTTAATCTAAGTTAAAGTTAATAATTAATTTTAATCATATATTTTATGAGATTTATAACTTTTTAATCACATATTTTATCAACTTTTATTAAAATCTACTAAAAATCTGATTTTAATCACCACCAAATATAGGCTTAATTATCACCAAACAGAGGCTTAATTTCCAAAATACATTGTGAAATATACCTAGACCATTAAAAGAAATTTCGTTTTTAACAAAAAAAAAAAAAAAACACTTAGCCCCAACCCTTATTTGATAAGAATTAAAATCTAAATTTTTTTTTGAGTCAAAATTAATAATTAATTTTAACCACATATTTTATAAAATTCAGATTCACAACTTTCCAATCACACGTTTCAGTAACTTTTAATTTAAATTTGCTATAAATTTAATTTTAATCTTCTCCAAACAAGAATTTATTTTGAAGTCTCCCGATGATCATTTTAAAAAGATACAACTAAAACATTTTTTTCTATGACTAAAATATTAGTTGTTAAAAGTAAAAATTTGTAGTGTGTGTGTGTTCATAATCGTGCTTCAATTAAATTTCGCGTTGCGCAAATTGATTCAATTGTAAATGTTCAAATACCTCAGGGTCCTTGGATTCAAAGTCCATAGGAGTGGCAACATGAAATACTCCTTCACAGCCGTGGATTGCTTCGTCAAAACTTCCTTCTAATGTCATGTCCGCTTTCCACAGTGTCAGGTTCGTGTCGGCTTTCGGCAATTCCAATAGATGTTTTACTTTTTGCTTGTTCTCTATGTCATGTCACAACCATTCGTATCCATTCAATTTTGAAATGGACAATGATTGGAGTACAAGGGGGGGCCTTACAGGGGTTACAGGTAAGACACAGGAGGGCCACAATTTTTTTTTTTATTCACAGGTGGGCCCCCCACACAGTGAGGGGCCTGGTTCCCCTGTAAGGATTAAGCCCCTGTACTTGGGGCTTAATCCTTGACTTGGGGACTTAATCCTTTTGAAATAATGCTTTCATAAACAGTGCTAAAGCAACAATTTCAGTGACATTATGTGATCAATGCAGCCACAGAAATGCACCAGAGACTACTAAAAAAATAGCTTTTTTACCAACGAAATTACCAACGGAATAAATTGACATTATGTGATAAACCACACTACAGTACATAAAATGCAGCCACGAAAATGCACCAGAATAGATACAATAGGGAGGGTGGACGGTTTTTTTTTTTTTTTTTCCCAATATTTTACTCAGATGGGGAGAATAGGGCACAATAGGGGGATGGGTGATTTTTTATTTTATTTTTTTTCCAATATTTTACTCACATGTAAGAATTTTTTCTGTACATGAGGAAAATTTCTTATGTGATTGACTCGATTAAAAATGATATTACATAATTCATTTAATTGTTTCTCATTTAATATCATTTAGTATCAGCCACACTGATATTGTAACACCCGTTAAAAATAACATTACTCTTCAAACTCGTGTGAGATAAAGAACAGGTAGCATGAAATTACAAATTTTGCATATGCAAATTTTACTAATGTATGCAATATGCAGTAGCAGAAAACTTTCAAAGTTAACATTTTATTTTTTATCACGAGACATGTCGTCTAGTACTACGTATTGAACATGTCATTTATTTACACAACTTTTGCAGGAATGCAAACATAATTTCTTTCAAGTAATTATGATAATGATAAGAAAAAGGATCAAAATTATACCAGGATCACGAACGGTTGCACGAACAATATAACCACGTTCTAGAAGTCTCATGATGAGCCATGAGCCGATGAAGCCAGAAGCTCCGGTGACGCATACCGTGGCCGCAGCATCAGTTTCCATAATCAGAGATGTGTGAAAAATTGGAGTTGCAAAAGAGATAATAATGAAACTTTAATTTGACTTCAGTAATCAAAAATAGTGAAAATGGCCTTGTATTTATAGATAAAATCATTTATTGAATAAGCACGTGCCTTACGTACCAGTACCATTCAGTCAAGCGTCGAATGGTAGAATGCATTGTTTTCTTTTTGGCTAACTATGCCGGCAGGTAAGCGCATTACTTTGAAAATATCTGTTTGATCCACGTTCTTTTAAAAAATGCGTTCTTTCAATACTCATTTTCAACCACACAATTTTCAATAAAATAATATTACACGTAAATTCAAAAATTTTCTTTTTTTTTTAACCATATATTATTCATTACATCACTATTTAAAATGCATTATTTCCTTAAGAATGTGCATCAAACAGGGTAGTAATTTTCAGCTGTCAGATTTTTAAAAAAATATTTTAAGTGTTTGCTACGAAATGCAAACCGCAAGTGCACGGATCGTATTCAAATAATAAAATAGACTTTTTGAATTCGGATTGTCGATACCTCGAGAATATTTACTTTTAATTACACAATTTTAATCAATTTAATTTTAACAATTAAAATTATGATTTGAGAATAAGGAAAAAAAATAAACTAAGAATCGACAAAATAAGAAAATATAAACACCTAGGAATTTTGACGGAAAACGTGGTTGGAATTCATGATTTTACTTAATTGTCGCCTAATTAATTTCTCTACAAGTTAATTAACTAATTCCTCATTTACGATATTAGACCCAATTTTTCAAGTTTAGTTAATTACCTCTCTCAATCGAAATTAACCATAATTGATTGGTTTATTTCTATGTGTAAAACCAAACAACCACATAAATTTGTTGTGAAAATAGTTCAATGGATCACCTAAGGTTATGAGATATTTCTATCTCCTACAAGAACCTAAGAACCTAAGGTTTCTACTATTTGGTCTAAAGTAAGCATTTTTCTCTCGAACGATATACAAATCACTAAATACAATCATTCATTGGCCACATAAATGAAAACGCACGAAAGGCAACTATATACATATGAAAATAAGAATTTTAGCATTAAAATGCAAATATTGAAATTAATTCAAGTTAGGTTAAGTTTCAACCATAAATCCCAACAATAAAACTTAAATCATGTTAAATATATGATAATAAAGGAGAATATTTATCAAATACATCACAAATGATAGAAAATAATGGAGAAACAACAAGATTAAATAAAAATCTTTTTATAGGATATGGATTGATCTTGAGTTCCCCAAATTTTCTCCACCTTTTTTTGATTTATCCCCCTTTCTTTGCTCTAATCTTTCCTTCAAATGACCTAAAAAATGAGAAAAATAAATAAATAAAAATANATAATGGAGAAACAACAAGATTAAATAAAAATCTTTTTATAGGATATGGATTGATCTTGAGTTCCCCAAATTTTCTCCACCTTTTTTTGATTTATCCCCCTTTCTTTGCTCTAATCTTTCCTTCAAATGACCTAAAAAATGAGAAAAATAAATAAATAAAAATAAAAAGATGAAAGGAAAGAGGAAAGAGGAAGAAGAAGATTGAATAGAGAAAAAGATAATGAAAAGTGGTAAAATGGCTTATAAAAGCCCTAAAAACATGTCTCGAAAACTACTCAAAAAACTTCCGAAATTTGACAAAATTAGCACAAACAGCTCTAACCACGAAGCGGCGCGCGCATGCGTGCATTGCTAGCGCGTGTGCGGGAGCATTACTCTTTGCCCTTGGGTTAATTTTTAAGCCTCCCGCACGTGCGGATTTTTTCTCCTTTCATTTGTTAAGCTAAGTCCCACACTATTTGCATATCTAGTCCCTTAACTTAAATCTTGTACAATCTGTCAAATTTTGAATCTCAATTCAATCATGCCCTTAATATTTTGCATCCAAAAGTCCTCTAACTTTTTAACTTGTTCACTTTGGTCCCCCAACTCCATGTTTTTGTACTTTTTTGGCCCATTTTCTCTTCTTTTTGCCTTTTAGGATATATGACCTACAAAAGCCAAAATTACTCAATTGTGGGTCTGAAAGCCCAAGAATAACCAAGCAAGAAGGGGTAAATTGGTTTTTAAAACTTTTTCGAAAAATTAACTTAAAGTCAAGTGCGTAATAACAAGAAAAAGTAATTCAAATAGAAATACGAATATGAAGGCAATAAGTAAAGAGGATAAAGAGCGCAAACGATATAATTATTGAGGTTCGATCCAAAGCAATGATCAACGTCATCCGTTACCAAACTCTCCAGCACTAGCAATGCTAATTTCACTGTGTTGATTAACTTGTGATACAATCCAACCCTTTACAAAGCTTTCGGTGACTTACAAGCAATGATCACTAATCATTTTACAACGTTGAACTTTTCGGGACCTCAACACAACACACACAGTGACTTACAAAAAGGAACAACGATCTTTATACAATGTTGATCTTTAAAGGTCTTCAACACGACCCACACTTTATCGAAGTGATTTTACATTGAAATTCCTCTCTTGGTAAATAATACAAAATAAATTAACTAATAAGAGAGTCTAACCCTTCAATAAATAGTAATAAATGATAGCTCAAAGGTTAGATGAAAAATTTTGATGAATATGATAGTCAAAATTAGATTCAATCAATCAAAGTGTTTCAATAAGAAGATGAAGAGATAAATATAATGTAGGTTCAAAAATCTTCTCAAGAAATATATTCTTTAATGGATGATTGTAATAAATTAGTACTAAGAGAGGAATAAGAAAATTTGATGAATATGATGATTTTACAAGTTTAGTTCAATCAATCAAAGTTTCAATATAAAGAAGAAGAAGAAGAAAAGTTTGCAATGTAAGTGCAAGAATCTTCTTAAAAAATATATCTCT
>CAIGRO010058725.1:0-13068 GCA_903798355.1 Fraxinus baroniana
ACAAATCACCAAGACTTGAATCTACAGATTCTATTATTTAATTAATTAGAATATTAATTCGATTAAATAATAGATGTTACCATAAATATGCATCGGTTATATATATATATATATATATATATATATATATATTAAAAGTGTTTATATCCAAAGTTGATTTGATATATGGCATAATACTTACATAGCCACGGTCTTAAAGGGCCGACACATGGAATCATGTCCATGTCGTAGCTTTTGAGCAGTGTCGATCTCTTTCGAACTCATTGTTCATGGACACTTCATTGTTGGCTCTTCATAACATTTTCTAATGTTTGTCCCAACACATCAAAAAACTCCATATTTTACAAGAAAACGTACACTCGTTTATGTAACTTCTTTGAAATACAAACAAATATTTCACGAAAAAAAAAATGATTAATATGGTGGGATGAAGAAGATTGAGGATTTCACATGTGAAAATGAGTCTTTTAAAACTCATACACTATGATTCGGAAATACTCGAGAAAATGAACGACTGGATGATGGGAAATAGGACATAGGATACTAAAATTAGAAAAAAAAAAAAAAAAAAAAATTTAACTGCGCTTCCGTTTGTTCCACATTTTTTCTTCATTTTTAGAAAAAATTGTACCGTTGAAGGGCCCCATCTGGTTTTTTTTTTTTATTGACTTTCACCTCACACTTCCCTTGAGTTGCAAGCTCCAACGGTATAATTTATCTTTCTCTTTCTTGAAGTAATGCCGTCCAACAGAGGAGGCGTCTATTATTACTCCTCCACTATAGTGCCTATCTAGAGACTATGAATTCGTGCCTCACTTGCGTGTGAAGGTACATTATTAGAAAAAATATTGAGCAAAATCGAAGAAATAAAACATGGAACAAAATTTACTCATTATACCATATTCAATGTGATGGTGCCAAACAGCTATTTTTACAATTTTACCTAAGAATATCATCATTAGTTCCAGACATTATAGTATTGAGCCCCTGTTTGGTACACATTAAAATTTTCATTCTCATTTTTCTACTCATTTCAACCACACATTCTTCAATAAAATAATATTTTCCACCATATCAATAATTTTTCACATTTTTTCAACCACACATTCTCTATCAATTTATTAATCCAGAATACGTTCTTCCAAAATAATGTGGCACAAACACAAATATTCGTATGGTCTGATATTTGAACAAAGCATGTAAATTACCACTCGCTTGTTGAATGGAAATTAAGCTTCAATAAAAGCTTCCATATTTGGGAAAAGCAAATATTGAGATCGATTAAAGAAAGTTTTGAAGATAATATTGAAGGGCTTAATGTATGTTATGCACAAATGACCAAACATATGCTCCCTTGTTTGGTCCTCATTTTTCAAAACTCGTTTTTTGTCAAACTCATTTTTAATCGCACAAATCATGGAACTCACTCTCATCAATTTTTATAAAAAAACTACTTACTATTTTTTTATTTTTTTATTTTTTTACTTACTATTTCATCTTGTCTATCCAAATTTAGTATAATAGAAAATTTGATGATTTTAATTTTAGTTGACAAGTCGTTCCAAATCAACCAACCAACCCAACCCAACTCGATCGATACTTGATTGGGTTGGGTTGGGTTTCAATCTTTACAAGGGTTGGATTAGATTAAATTTTGACCAAGCCGATCGTGTTGGGTTGGGTTTGGGTTGAAGCAAAAATCGACTCAACCCAACTCACGCATACCCCTACTCTTAGACCTTGGTCTAGAGATGACAGTTTGGCTCGTCGGCTCGGACCGTCGTGGCTTGGCCTGGCCCGGCTCAGCCCAGCTCAAGGAGAATCGAGCTTAAGCTTGTTGTCACCCCCTCCCTTGGTCCAGTCTCTTATATCTCACGGATTCTCCTAGTACTTTCATGATAAAAGCTGTGTATGGTATGTCATGATTTTTAATTTTTCTAGTTTAACTTGAGGTTTATGAAATTTCTAAATTTTATTCATATTCAACTAAGAGGGCAATATAAAATAGAATCCACACGAAATTAGGTTAGTAAGATTATATAAAAGATGAAGATATAGAACATGATAAAAAAAACTAAACCCTTGATTATGTAGCTTCAGACAACATTTTAATGTAAATGAATTTTTATTCAGACAACTGTTTTCAGGCGTTCTAGAGGCAAATTTTTTTTTATTTTTTTTTTATTTTTAAAGACATTTGATAAAAAATAAGAACCCACTTGGAGATGAGAAAAGTAACCAAAAGTGGAGGATGCCTGTTAATAAACAACTGTAAAGGTTGGTCATATAGTATGTAATATAATCATGCTTTATGATTACAAAGTTCCAAAATTCTCAACTGTAGAAAGAGATAGCTTGCTTGGCACGGATTGAAATCAGATTTTAATTTAAGTCAAAGTCAAACAATTAATATTAGATCTTGTCTGGACGCGCTGAAAGGAGGAAGAAAAATCAATTTTAAAACATTAAAGCTGCCATTGTTGACTAAATATGTCACGCGTGGGACCCATCTCTCTCCTCCAATGACAGTATTATTGATTTTACTCCAGGAAAAAGTGGAACCAGACAGACGCTTAATCATATCTTTCATGGGTCCCACGGCTTTTCAATCACACATTTCAAAAACTTCTATCATAATCTACTAAAAATCTAATTTCAATCCCCACCAAACACCCTAGTTCGTAATATTAGATAGAAATAGATGATCCATGAGCTTAATTTTTAAAGCGAAAATCACAAGAAGTTTAGACCGTTCTTAATAAATTTAGAGCCGAGAGTCAATTATCTATTTACAAGAAAGTCGCTATTACTCTAAAATATTTTTAAATAATTATTTTGGAACTCTTCTAATTCAAAAACGTTTTCCATTCTGGTGCATTTATTAAAATCCCTTTCTACAGGATAACTGGATAAGGCCAAGAGACCAATCACCAAAGGTTTTGACTATGTGGGAAGCCTGTGACAGGATGGTCTGGTCTAAGGTTAACTGCACCCTCACATTGTTAGCTAAAAATAAAAAATAAAAAAATTAAGCCCATATTTGGACCACATTTTTTTTTCATTCTCATTTTCAATCACACATTCTTCAATAAAATAATATTTTTCATCAAATCAATAACTTTTTTTTTCAACCACATATTTCCAATCACATCAACCAAAAAATACATTCTTTTGAAAATAATATGCACCAAACGGGGGCTACAATTTCACATGATCATCGATGTTGCCAAGAATTTGAAATTTTTTATGTAATATTAGGTCGATTTGATAGGTTTTTGTAAAGTCAAAAGTTCCTTTCAAAACCAATAACTACTTTTAAATGTATTTGAATAATTTCCTGAATGTGTTTTGTCTGCTAGAATTTTTTTTAGAGAAAGCTAGCTCAACTTAGCTTCTCAAAAAAATTCTTCTACAAAAAGCAAAAGTCGTATAAATGAACCCTTAATTATTACAAAGTGGTGTTTGGTAATGATTAAAATTAATTTTTTAGAAAATTGTGATAAAAGTTTTTGAAATGTGGGGTTGAAAAGCTGTGAAACATTCGAAAAAATGTGGTTAATATTGATTGTTTAGCTTTGATTTGAATTAAAATCATATTTTAATATGAAACAAACATGATCAAAAACTCACGTGCGCTTTGTCAAATTGTACTCGGGGAGGCCTAAAAGGGGAAGGGCCACATACAAATATTTTGTTATTTCCTACATTCCAACTAAGACAAATAAATTAGCCAGTTGTACATTACCTGGTTCACATTTCATAGATATCTTTCATTTATTGCCTTGTCAATTAATTATTGTACTAAAATAACTAAAGAAGTCTCGTGGTTGTTCATAACGCGACTATCCACCGTCACAATTCAGTCTGTATGTGAGAAGACGTATTGAAGACAAGATTTAAATTAATACACGTGACTTTGCGACTTTTAGATGAGATGGTAAACAACACTAAGGAAATTAAGTTGAATATTATGAGAGCGAAAAAGTGAGTAGTAATTGAAAGAATTGTGGGCGTATCATGAGAAAGGAGAATAAGAGTACCAAAAGTGGCATACACTCATACTTCAAAGAGAACTTAAACCAAAGCCACCAGTTTTGAAGGATCTCACAATTGCCAGCTAAGGCCTTTAGTATCAAAAACAACTTGAGAAATGCAACTTGAATCTCACTTTCCCAACAGCTTCTTTCTGCCTATATAAAGCATTTCAAACTCACATCAGCAAATCAGATATCACACTTCCTAGTTTTGTAGCAACTTACCTGATAAGAAAATGTCACCATCTTCTCAAATGGTCGCGAATACATTTCTACTTTCTTTGGTCGTAGCTTATCTTATGACTGCTTCGGCCGGAAATTTCTACCAACATATAGACATCGCTTGGGGTGGTCAACGAGCTAAGATACTCGATGGAGGCCAACTGCTTACTCTGTCACTGGACAAGTTCTCAGGCTCAGGTTTTCAGTCCAAGGATCAGTATTTATTCGGCAGGGTTGACATGCAACTCAAATTTGTACCTGGAAATTCAGCTGGCACTGTAACTACATACTATGTACGAAACCCGAAACTTTCTATCATTTATTATGCAACATACATGCAAATGCACACTAAATGATTTCTCACTTGCTAAATTTGCATGTTTCGTGCAGTTATCTTCGCAAGGAACAGCACACGACGAAATTGATTTTGAGTTCTTGGGCAACTCATCTGGACAACCCTACACAGTCCATACAAATGTATACACACAGGGTAAAGGGAACAGAGAACAACAATTTCGTCTGTGGTTCGACCCAACAATTGCCTTCCACGAGTTCTCCATTATCTGGAATCCTCGGCGCATTATGTACGTCAAACTCTTTGGTCTTTAATTCAATCAACGCTGAAAGAACCACAATATACTATTCAATCCATGATTTTCTCATATACTGCACTTTCTTTTCCATATCTCAGCTTCATGGTGGATAACATTCCAATAAGAGTATTTGACAACAATGAAGCGATTGGTGTCCCGTACCCAAAACGCCAACCTATGAGACTCTATTCCAGCCTTTGGAATGCCGATGACTGGGCAACACAAGGAGGGAGAGTTAAGACTGACTGGACAAAAGCACCTTTTACTGCTGCATATAGGAACTTCAATGCCAACGCGTGCGTTTGGCCATCGACATCTTGTGTTCCTACCAAATCCTTGCCCAACAATGGATGGATGTATCAAGAGCTTGATATTAATGATCTAAAGAAGCTAAAATGGGTGCAAAAGAACTACATGATCTACAATTACTGCACAGACTTGAGACGTTTTCCTCAAGGTGTCCCTCGTGAATGCAAGCAATAAAAGTTCCTCCAAGAAAGTATATGTATCTAATTAATCCAATGAATATGTAAAATATGTTAGATTCGTTTGCCTATTTGTAGCTCCTTAATTGAGTTTCAAAATTCCCTATGCAAAATGCACAAACACGTACAATTTATCATCGACATCAGCCCCGCAGAAATTATCCCATATAACAAACACTTAAGACTCGAATTGAACTCGTGAATTCTTCCACTAGCAGATTATTCCTTCTCAAAGCTTACAACTCTATCAGGATGGAAAAAGCAAAGGCCGAAATATTTGCCTCTGTTCAGTTTTGATTAAAATCAGATTTTTAGTAGATTTTAATAAAAGCAGATGAAATGTGTGATTCAAAATGAGTTCAAGAAACAATGAGGGCCAAACGGAAGCTATATCTCATAAGTTCATTAACAATTCCCTAACACGATCATGATGAATGTTATAGCCAAGGTCACAGACTACCTAGTTCATCATAGGACCAGCAACTTGGATAACCTACAACAAATATAACTAGAATGATAACTTTCTTTCTCTTAATAAACTCATACCATGAAAATGTTCAGGAAAGTTACCATGACAAAAAGACATTAACTCCAAGAATAAGAAGCAAATCAGCAAAGGTATATTGTATAATCATATGCAGGAACAACTAAACAATATTTGTGATCTTTTTCTACCAAAAATTCTAGAAAAATGTCAATAGTTCACTTTAAATGTAATAGATGTCATTGGTGAGTAGGAATCTGGTATTATAGATCCCAATTAGCTGGTCACTCAATGATCGAAGCCTTTTTTCAAAGCCCTAAGGCGGATAAAGATTCATGACTTAAGTAGGGAAAAAGAGGAGTAGCCTCAAGGGAAAAACCAACTCATGAGCGATGCAAGGCCGGCTATGGCTATACTTGGCAGACCAATGGCTTCATTTCCGACTACAATAATGATATATTTATCAATCGACATGAATCAGGTTCGAGCTTGTCAGCCATTTCAAGACTTGAAGGTCACCAAATATCATAAGCATTGCAGCCATTACAAGACTTGGACAAAAAGAATGTGTTAAGTTGTGAAGCCTAATTATTGCTGCTGTTTGGCGCCGATAAGTTGAGTAAAGCATTAGACTTACTTTCATGTCCTAAAAGAACTTCTCGACAAAAGAGATTTTTTATAGAGGGACCGAAGGCGTTAAAGCTATGACTTAGTGTAGTCGTTTCACGAACCTATTTGAGGCTCGCCTCACGTAAAGCTTTCGCTAAACGTCTCAAGTCTTACGCTTTGAGTGATGTTTTAAAGGGAGGCCTCAAATTATGGTGTAAATATAATTATCCTCCTAATTATTGTCTTATCTTTTTAGTTGGACAACACATTTACCATATTATCCTTAAATTTCTGAAAATATGCCAACCCATCTTGCAAAGTATATAAAGAAAACTTGGTCTATAAAGGACATTTCGAAACAGACCCAAGATAGTTTTTGTCAAAAGAAATTCTTTTTGTGGAAATCAGACCATACTCCTTGATAATATCCAGTCTTTTTAAGTCAACATTTGTTATACAAAAAATCCACTTGTACAATGATTAAGGTGTTGTGGGTCCCACATTAATGTGAGGTGTTATAAAAATTACAACACCTTAATCATTGTACACCAAGCATTGTTGTTTGTTATAACTCACCTTAATCCAAACATGCCCACTTGCTATCCCCCAACACCACTACAACATCACTTTCATCGGACTCAGAATCAGAATCAGTACCACTTCATCACCACCACCAACAACCATTAACGTTGTCATCGCCACTTCATTTAACCTACTCAAATCTAAAATTCACCAACACAAAACACTATCACCCAGATTTCCAAAATTCGATATCAATGTTCTAAAATGCTTGTCTAATCACCACTTGGACATGCTTAGGGACGGGGTATATTGAAGGGTGTGCCTTTTTGTTTGACATATTAATAATTTCTTGTTTTGAAGACCAACCTCCATTAAAATGCTTGACCACTAAAACTTAAAAGACACCAAGTACTACAAAAATCCATCATAGCCTAAATTCAGTCAAACCTAACATGAATAAAGGATAAAATTGTAATGAATTTTTATTATTTTATTTTATCAACATAGATATTGTTGAACAATTCCGTAAATTGTACTAGTGGTAACAAAATTGTCAATTGACATTACAAGATTTTTTGTCATTTTCAAATATTTTATTATATTATCTCATTATGTCATGTTTCATACGGATTTTTAAAAAGATATTTTTTTTTAAAATTCATTTTTAATTACATATACTCTCGATAAAATAATTTTGAATATTAATACATATTTTCCCTATCTTTTTAACCACGTATTCACAAAAAAATAAAAATAAAAATAAAATCACAAAATTAATATCAAACATGCCTGAATAAAAACCTAAAATTTCAAACAAAAAAAAAAAAAAAGTGAAATTTTAATGGATTCAAAATTCCTCCGAATTGTGAACAAAAAATTACTTCAGATAATACAAAATAGCTAGATGTGTTGAAAGGAAAAATGATCCCTACGAACATTGCTTCAAAGCAATAGCATGAACTAAGCAATTAATCACAATTCTATATCTTCGTTGAAATATTTTCAAATTAAACACATAATTTAACCAAAAACACTTAATTAAAAAAAAAAAAAAGAAAAAAAAAAGAACAAGAAATGAATATGAAAACATCGAGAACCATTTTACGAGTCTTTTCCTTTTGCATATGGAATCGTGACTCTCTTTGACAGCATCGACTAATTCGCAACTTAATTAAAAAGACATATTTTCATCTGAACATTTCCGAGATGCTGCTAATACCATTACTAACCACCAAGCTTTCTCTTCTCTATCTCAGGACCTTCAACGAATGATGCAAGAAATCTCAAGACTTTAATTTGGCTTTGCAATGTCACTATGTATTCAGCAGTTTCTTCAAACAGTTTGTCTGCACAAAGTGACTCTCCTCCCGGCACTATTTTCTGCAAAGCCACGATCTTTTTCTCAACCTCAGCTTTCTCATCGGAGTCTTCTCCGCCACCACTACTTTCTCCGGCGCCGCCACAGATGATTTCCACGTGGGTTTTGTTTTTTATGCTTCTTCTATGGCTCTCCGGCTGCCGCACGGGGCGGATGGTGGATTTGCTAGATTCTTGAACCATTTCTTGATTTGTCTGTTCTTTTCTTGATAATGTGGCTATGGTTTCTGGTTCTGCCTCACAATTACTGCTTTTAGAACTTTCCATGAAATTGTAGAGAGGAGGAGGAGGAGGTGGTGGTGGTGGTGGTGCACAGTGTTAAATTAATGAAATTTGAGTCGTATAAATGTCAATGCCAACACAGCTAGGCCTACCTAGTTTGGGGATTTGGTTTCCCGACGCCCTGATTACGGATTTATGTGGGGATCACATAAACGCGCTTAATTTATCACTCATAATTGAAAGAGGAATGCCACATGCACACCCAACTTGGTCACTTGGTGAAACTTTATTTTTCGCCCACTAGTCAATGCGCACCTCTGCATTCTGTCACTCAAATGGTAAACATAGATATACAAGTAGCATAATAATTGAAACCATCGTTTTACGTATTAAGCTTGTAGATTGAAAATAATTTACCACTTACCATTTTCGGTTGTGTCGTTGATTTCAGGAGTGAGATTTATGTTGATTGCAGTCACTTCTGATGTTCTTCGCACCTGGATAGTACTAGGGGTAGAAACATAATTCTGCTCAAATCGTCAATAGAGTCAGTTATTGTCATTTTTTATGGTCACGTCAATATGTAAACATCATATAATGTCACATGAATGGAAAGAAGTAGCATAAATTGAGAAAAAAAAAATCAAATTGTCTTGACGCTAGGTTAAATTATAGTAAGTGGTTTGACTATTGGATGGAAAAATAGCATTCTAGATAAGAATTGATTGCGAGAAAATCATAAAAGTTATAATTGAAATGTAATATTAGTGAATATAATAGAGTTACAAGATACTCGTACAAATTTAATGTTGTTACGAGACTATAATAGTTAGAATCATGACATAATTGCCTAATCAATATCAAAAGCGTATTAGGTCATATGATTTTTCCTTAATCATATCAAAAGTGATTATCATGAAAATAAGTGTTTTTTTCTTTAGCCATTAGCAAAGAGCGTTGGTGACACGCGTGGGCAAATGGGAGTGAGAACGGAACGGGGATTGTCTATCGGGTGGAGGAAAACCGGATAGGGTTGCAGGTTTTAAAAAGGTTCCATTGTCCAAAAAATCAAAGGCAGCACATGTGATCTCAAGGATTTCTTGAACCTACTACCTCCCATGTGCCTTCCTACTCCTCCCTCTTCTCTTTGGAACACGTGTTCTCTTTAGGCTCCACCCTCGCACAATCTTTAGGCAAGTTGGAGGGTTGGTGGGCAAGCCAAGTCGAAATTTTGGAATCGAGTCAGCTTGGATGGTGAGCCTAGTCGAATTCGACAGTGGACGAGCTGAATGATTCGGCTCGACCCGTTTAACATTCCTACAATTGGGATTTAGTACGAAAAGGGTGGTATGACAGTTAAGAATGAGTAATGTCATTTATTATTATGGATATTAATTAACAATTTATATGATAGTTAGATCGATGTCGTATAGACGGATAGTGGATATCGACGGTGAAAATTAGAAGTATTCAATCTTTTAAGGATTGTTTCAAGTTCATATTATTACTAAGCCCCCGTTTGAGCCATCTTTTTTTAAAATGGGAATGAAAAATATAAGAGATAGAAAATTTGAATTTAAATGTTGATGTGATGGATAACGATCATATTTTTCATTTTAACGAGGAAAATAGATGGCTCAAAACAGGGTCTAAATAATTTATTATTTGGATTTCGGGGCGATATATAATAATTTGGAATGAGATTTTTGTTTGTAGAATTGTTTTCTTCATTACGTTTTTAACGTGTATTGATGTAGTGATTATGAAAGCAATGAAGAAATGTCCAAATTTGATTTGTTTCTACCTACACATTTCAATTACATTTAAGAATGTTGATGAATTAATTTTCACGGAATGGATTTATTAGTAATTTATCATTTAGACTAAGGTCTTCCCTTCAATTATTTTTTCTTCATTCAGACTCTTGCGCGCGTATTTTTCAAGCTCTCCTTGACTCCATGTTAATACCACATGAAAACACCATAGAACATATGTTTGCAGGATCGTCTGATCATTAGATGTCAGGATAATAATCTAACAACGAACCCCGTGTTCACTAACACGGTATACTATCTAATGGTACAATCAAACTCGAGAGTTCTCCGATGACCCTACTGGGTCGATAGTAATCTCACAAACACACACACCCTGGTTAACTCATCAAGCTCATGAATCAAAGATCGAACCATAAAGTATCCGTCCCCTACCTATCACCTCTTATCATTGGTACAAAGGACAGAAGTGAGATAGTCTCAACTGAGCTAGCAGTAGTAGTGTGAGAGTTCGATTCCTACCTCTAACAAGGTTTGGAATTGGACTTTTTGTGGGCACCAGTATGACAGCTCTTATACCCTAGTCTATTGAAACACATTTCGCGATTTACCTCCTCGACAATATTCTAAGAGTGGGACGATGGAGGCCCTCAAAGTTGGGGTTCAACCTTGAGTCTTTAATTAAAGCTAATCAGTTACCCAAAGTCAAATGCTTGTACATGTAAACAAATTTAAGGGTACCCCGCATTCCAAATCCATTGTATCTGAGTGATGGTTTGCGATGTTGCAACAGAGGGGACAACAGTCGGCCGGGGTAGGGATCACGGGATTGACTTTGTTTGGAGGGTAATTCTAAATGTAGGCCATTTGGGACTCCATGTGATTAAACCTACTAATTTTGTTTTATATATTACTAAGTATTCATTAATAAGTCTCAAATGTGCAAACTCAAATTCCTATTTATCATCATTTTTATCAAATTTTACTGCTACAAATATGAAAAGAAGGTTTTTGAAAATAGTCACACTAATAATGACTCAACTTGCATACCCCTTTCTTTCGTTCAAGTTTTGTTCATTCTATCGTCGATTATTTAGCTCTCACATTGTTGGAGAGTTGGGTGCCTTGTGTCCTTCTACTGTCGCCTTGTGTCACGTTATTGGCTGTTTGAGGTATTCGATCAAGTTCTTTGACAAAGTATTAGGATTCTGCAAATTCCTTTGCTAATAAGGTGAGTTACAATGACCAATGCATTCTTGTGATCTACTGTGATCGAGGCATGAATACATATTTATTCCATAACACATGGGCACGAGAAAGTGTTGTCCAAGTCGACCATAAAATTTCTATTATTATCGACCATATATTTATTGCTTTTTTTTTCTCTCTTTATATGTTTCAGGTATAACATATAGCAAAATAATGATCTTATACTTTTTATATGCTTTCTCACCAAGTTAGTGATATTTTGTACTACTTTATTAAAAATATCCAAATTGTTATCTTGATTCTTTAAGTGATTAATTTTAAAACTGAAAAACTTTTCAATTAAGAAAAAAATCATTTGGAGTAAATTTTAAAAATTCATTTAGTGAAAGTTATTGGCTTGGTCTCGGAGTTTTTAATCATGTAAAAGATTTTCTTCGTCAACAAATCTTGTGTTATTTACTGATTTATTTATTATTGTGGCAACTCAACATATGATAAAATTGACTTGATTTAATAAATATCTAGAACAATTAAAAAGTAAATTCTTACATTTAATTTGTAATTTTTAATTCTGCGGTATTCACTTTTATAGCCCCAGGCGAATTTAAGGTCGTACTAGTAACTTTCAAGTGGTATCAGAGATCAAATTCAATTCTTGACCCTAGTTTTCTAAATGGGTAGTTCATTGTCTATCTCGCCATATTTTGATTGCAGTAATTTTGCCTATTTGAAAGTCAGAATAAGAGCCTTCTAGAAACTGATGGATAAGCGTAGTGAATGGTTGGACTACCCCTTCTAGCACTGTTAATGATGTTTTCACCAGCACTCCTATAGAAAATTAGTCTAAGGCTAATTTAGATTAGTGTAATTGGAATAGTAAGGTCTTACATGCTTTATTTATGATTGTATCACCAGAAGAATTTTATGCATGTGTTTATATGTGAGGTTGTTAAAGAGGTTTGAGATATTTTACAGACCACATATAGGGGAACTCAAGCTGTTAAGAATTATAAGTTACGAATGTTGACTACTAAGTTTGAAGAGATTATGATGAACGATGATGAGACTTTTGATAACTACTATGTGAGCTTGAATGACATAATTAATTCTAGTTTCAACCTAGGCGAGAAATTCTTGAACCTTAGATTATTAGAAAAATCTTTAGATCATTACCTAAGAGATTTATGCTTAAAATCACGGCCATAGAAGAGAGTAAAGACATAGATGCTATTAAGGTTGAAAATTGTTTGGGTCTCTTCAAACTTATAAACTAACATTAGTTAAACCGAAGAAAGATAAGTATTTGACTTTGAATATTGTTAAGGATGATTATCATGATTCTTTTGATTCGAATCACTTAATGATAAAGAAATAGCCTACTTTCTTAAAAAATTTCAAAAAAACGTTTAGAAATATTAAGAAGATTAAAGGAGAGACATAGAGGAGACCCGCGTGAGTCTAGAAAGAAATCTAACACTGTGAGATGTAATTAGTGTCAAGGTTTTGGCCATTGTAGAAGTGAGTGCCCTAATGGTAAGA
>CAIGRO010058731.1:0-11056 GCA_903798355.1 Fraxinus baroniana
TTGTTTTGTCAAATTTGTAATGTTTTGGCATAAATACTCTCCTTTTCATCATATGTAAAAAATGAGCTAAGTTTATTGTGTTGGAATTGATGATGTAGCTTACACTAAATTTTATTAATATCTATATTTATTGATGCTTTTATTACCATTGTCTTTCTACATTAATTATTGTGTTACATTTTCCTCATTTATTTGGCCAATAGATGAATGTGTGAGGTGGTTTGTGCAATTATTGAGAGATTATTGTGCTTTCTAGACCTAGATAATTAATGCCCTAGGTTGTTTTAGGTGATAGATATATACTCCTAATCATAGGTGACCCTTTTGCGTTATTTTCCCACCATTTAATGCAATTGGTTAGGTTTTTATCAACTTAGAGATATTGTGGATAAACTTAATCGATTAGGGTTAATTTCACTTGAGAGAGGTGATTAACTAAAATTGGAGAATCGGGTCTAACATTGTATTTTGGTGATTTGCATTTTCACGTTATTGTTGAGATATTAATGAAACGAAGGTTAAGCGAAATCGTAAATTCCAACCCTTTTGAAATCTAAAAATCCTAAAACTTTCGCAATTGTTAGTTTAAAGTTAATCATTTCCTTTTCAATTTAATTTCAAAGGATTTAATTGTGTGTGTCTATATCGTTAAATTGAATCAATTATCTTGTAATTGGAGAAACACTCTTCGAGGGATCGGTTCGGACTCAAAAAGGCCATTTTACTACTTGATCGCGACCCCGTGCACTTGCAGTGTATATTATTAGCGAACAAGTAACTTCAAGTGCATACCAAATATCATATGCGGATTCACAAGTACAAATAAGGTTAAATTCATTTTTATCTAATGCATAATATAGAAAATTCTTGGCTTTGGCATTTAAGGAAAATTTTCTTTGGTCTTCTTCATCGTACTCTTCTCTAGGTTTGGGGATAGTTTGATCGGTTGACCATCTATCTCAATGGTCTTGGTAGGCTTATAAGGACCATACTCAACAAATTCCCAAATTTTTAATCAATTGATTGAATGTAAATCATCATCCTAGCCTTCCAATAATTGTAGTGTGTGCCATCAAATAAGGGATGTCGAGAAGAATACCCATCATGATTTTGAGACATTAGGTTAGCCATTACTCAGGATTGTGAAATCTTTGAAAATGAGTACCTCGCTCTGATACCAATTGAAAGCCAAAGAATAGCTAACCAAAAGGATTTCTAAAATTTTTTCAAAAAATTATCTTAAAATCAAGCGTGTGATAACAAGATATATTAATTCAAATAGCAAACATGAATGTAAAGGCAATAAGTAAATAGGGATATATAGCGTAAACGATATAATTATGGAGGTTTGATCCAACACAATGATCTACGTCCTCCGTTACCAAGCTCTCCGACACGAGCAAGGACCATTTCACTATGTTGATTGATTATGGTGTAATCCAACCCTTTACAAAACTTCTGGTGGCTTACAAGTAAGGAACACCGATCCTTTTACAACGTTGAGCTTTTCTAGACCTCAATATGACCCACAAGTTTAAAGAGAATTGAATTTACAAATTGAAATCTCTCTCTTAATAAATGATATGATCACAATTAAGTACCAAGAGAGAAATATGCTAACACTTTAATATATGGCAATGAGTGAAGCTTAAATGTTAGGTTTTTGAAAAACTTTGATGTATTGTATGATTTTCAAGAATTGATTTAATCAAAAGTTTTTCAAAACAAAATGATTTGATAATAATGAATAGGATGAGAAATCAAAACTATTTTGCTTAAAAGAATTTCACTTTAATGTTCTCTTGTTATATTAATGAATGACAAATGAGTTGGTATTTATAGAAGTGAAAAATGCCAACTTCTCTGCCTAATCAGACGACCCAACCCGATGTCCGAAATAGTACCGAACGACCCAAAAAATAGCCGTAGAAAATCGGTCAGAACAGTTGAAAATTTGACCTTCGCTGCCGAACTGGAGGTTTGGTTCGCCATCCAGACGTTCGGATGGCCAGAAAGTTTCTGTACCATTGTTTTTTTTGTTTTGTTTGCAACCAGTAGATTTTGTATGAAGTTTTTACTAGATATTTCAAGGTAAGCGATGTCATAAGAAATTCATCACTTGGCTTTCAATGTGTTATTACCAAGAATTAAAGTGTTTTACCTTTACAAACGAGCTAAAGACATTTAGTTCCAATATCTTTAATTGATTTGGCGTAAGTGCTTGATTTTGAAATGGCGCAAAGTTTGTCTTCATTTGTTTTGGTGTGAATGCTCGATCGATTTTCATCTTGAGCTTTCTTGATCGAA
The DNA here is from genome assembly GCA_903798355.1 of Fraxinus baroniana. NCBI lineage: Eukaryota > Viridiplantae > Streptophyta > Magnoliopsida > Lamiales > Oleaceae > Fraxinus > Fraxinus baroniana. The sequence continues at coordinate 2,308 of CAIGRO010058731.1, forward strand.
AACTTTTTATCCAATAGTTTTGTCTCCAATTTGATTAAGTCATCAACATGTAACATTTGAAGATTCAAATAAATAATAGAGATAAATATAGTTTGTTTGTTATAATCAAAACATAAGATTTGACCATAGGTCAACAAAAATACCTCAAAAAATTGATTTGAAACTCTTTGCAAGTGAATGCTTTTTCAACCTTTTGCTCATATTGATTGTTGTGGAAATCAAAGCGAGACAAAGTTGTTTCATTCCAAGAAATTTCACCTTATTTTTGGTGACGTATGCCCTACCCAAAGTTGAAAAAATGATTTCATCAAAATGACAATCTGTAAAATATATAGTAAATTACATAATTTCTTATGCTAAAACAATTATACCCCTTTAAACTTGATAAATATTTTTCTTCACTTTAAATTTGATATTTTTAATATGCATGTCTTTGCTTCGACTCACTATAAATATCATCCTCTTTTAATGTAGCATCTTTAATAAGGCATTTAGAATAATCGAATTTAGTATGATAGCCTTTATTACATAATTGACTAATACTAAGCAAATTATGTTTGCGATTATCTACCAATAACACGTTTTCAATAGAAGGAAAAGGATAATTACCATGTTTCCAATTCCAATATTTTTTCCTTTTGCATTAAGTCCGAATATGATATAACCCCCATCCTTTACTTTGAAATCTGATAGTAACATTCTATCCCCAGTCACATGTCTTGAGCATCCAACATCCAAGAACTATTTGCTTTTCATCTTCTTTGGTTCCTACAAAAATAATTCAATTTTTTTTTTCATCTTTGGTACCCATACAAGTTTGGGTCCTTAATAGTTAGTTTTAGTATATTCTTGAATCCACCTGTTCTTGTTTTCCAAGTGTAGCCATTAGTTTTTGAAGGGGGGTGTTTAAAGTTTTGACAAATAGATTTTTGAAAGATCTTTGTTTCAAAAATGGTTTATATCCAATTCATCCTTTATCAAAAACATACTTTTGATGATTAAGTATTAAATCAAAGTTCTTCTTACCTTGAATAAACTTACAAATAATCTTAGTTAAGTCTTCAACTTTATTTTTTCAAAAAAGAATTTTCTTTAATCAACAAGTCATAACCAACATTTTCCTTTTAAGTTTTAAAATTTTTATTCCTTTCACTTTTCAACTAGTGTTTCTTTCTAAGAATGGAGCGATTTAGAGCAAGTTTTTCAAATCTCTCAAAAACTTCATCATAGGAGGTGGATAAATCATCATTGAACATTTTGCAATAGAGTTTACCACACCTTCGATTGCCATGAAGCACATGTTGGCAATTTCTTCTTAACTATCATTTCCATCACGATCATCATCGTTGCTCTTATTCCATGTTACATGAAATTCCTTTTTCTTGATATTTCTCTTCTTATTTGGGCACTCGTTCTATTGTGATCGAGTTTTTCACAATCATAGCAAATAATTTTCTTGATTCTTTCTTCCCCATTTTCTTCTTTCTTTTGGAATATCTGATTATTTCAAAAACTTCTCAATCTTTTGACAAGGACTAGATCATCAAACTCTTCATCACTTATATTTTCACTTGTAGTTCCTTCTTCAATGGACGATTTAAGAGTAATTTGGCTCTTAGGAGGCTCCTTCAATTGCTCTCTACTTTTTTCGTTTTCTACTTAGTTTCGGAGTTGTTGAGCTCGTATGTCATCAAGATTCCTTAAAGTTCTTCCAGTGGATATGAGTCAACATCCTTAATGAGCTCCAATCTTCTGATAGTGACATAAACATTTTGCTTACAAGCTCACCATTAGTAAGTTTGCGATCAAAGCCTTCAAGGTTATTAACAATATCGATGAAGCAAGTAATCATATCAACAATATGTTCATCTTGTTTCATGAAAAAGTTTTCAAACTGTTTAACCAAGAGATTAATTTTAGTTTCCTTTACTAGTGCCAACATGAGTAACTTCTAATGCATGCCAAATATCATATGTGGAATCACACGTACTAATACGATTAAATTCATTTCTATTTAAGGCACAATAAAGTAGGTTTTTGACTCTAGCATTCAAGGATAATTTTCTTTTATCATCTTCGTCATATTCCTCTCTAGATTTTGGAATGATTTGATTGGGTTTGCCATCAACTTTAATAATCTTGGTAGGCACATAAGGAGCATATTCAATAACTTCCCATACATTATAATCTATTGATTAAATGTAAATCATCATCTTGGGCTAAAAACAAGCAAGTAAAGACTAAAAACATAAATTCAAATAACAAGCACAAATATAAAAACGATAAGTACAAGGAAAAATGATACAAACGATATGATTGTGTAGGTTCGATCCGAAGTAATGATCCATGTCCTCCGTTATAAAAGCTCCATTTTATACTCAAGTAATTTCTTTATAATTTGTACAGGAATAACCATAGAGGTATTCTCGGTGATGAAATCGTAGTTTATTCCAACAAACCGAATACGGGTCAGTGATGAAATCGTAGTTTCTTGTGCTTGTGAAAATGAGTTGAAGATGTGGATAATGGATTTGTTTGGTGAGGAGACTGAGGAAGAGAAGAAGGTTGCATCTGTAAAGAAGAACGAGAGTAGTTTTTGTGTTCCGTTTATGATCTAGTTTTTCCATTACCATTTTATTTCATTTTGAAAATATTTTTTATTTAAGTGATGTTATATCACATTCTAATGTTTAATTGTATAGATTCAAAAACTTATAATGAAATTTTCAATTTTTATGCAATTTCAAAATTTGTTCATAAGATGCATTTCAATTTTGTCAATTAATTTGCATAAATTGCTGTTAAAAAAAAAAAGCCCTACGACAACATTTAAAAAATGTTGTGAAAGGCCTACAGTAACATTTAAAAAACGTTGCCGTAGAGAAATGGCGACATTGAAAAAGTGTTGTGAAAGAGTAACGACAGCACTTTAAAAACGTTGCAGATGAGTAATAGCGACAATTAAAAAACTTTGCAAAAACTTTTATTTCGCAACATTTAAGAAATGTTGCAAATGACTTTCAGCAACGTTTTTTAAACGTTGCAAAAACTAAACGGCAACGTTTTTATTTAGCTTTTGCAACAGTGTATAAACGTTGCCGTATCCTTATGGTCTACGGCAACACTGAAGCCCGCAACACATGTAAAAACGTTGCAAAAAGGTTTTAGCAATGTTTTTCAAACATTACAAAAGCCAATTTTTGTTGTTGTGAATGTAGGTAGGGTAATTAGATTTTGTTAGTAAATTTAAATGGGCTAACAAATTAAAATTGACCCAACCCATTAGTTATGTTATTTATGAGGAAATTACCTTCAACCCTATCATTTAAGTTTATATTCCAAAATTTAGGCAGTAATAATTATTTATCAAAATTCAGGCATACTCATCGCAACTCCACAACCCCATCCCATCCCATCCTAGCCCTACACCCCCATCCAATCCCCTATTGTATTGATACATTTCCAGTACTTCTTCCCAAGAATAAAATTGCAAAGTCATTTCTTCTTCAAATATCCAGTATGTATTTATGTTTTCTTCTTCTTTCTTTTCTTCGTTTCTTGGCGAAGTAAGAGCTGCTGATGGGAAATTGAGGAAATCGATGGAGAGGAAGCCCTCTGGCTACCAATAGTCAAAAGGATGGCAATCATGGTGTTCGAAAATCAATGATCTTTTGTTTCATGTTATAATAGCAGCGCCAACTAATTTATTCAAGAGTACGAGATCAGACTCTTTTATGGTGTTTACGTTAAGTAAAGGAATGATTTGTAAGCCTTTGGTAGGATGTTTTGTAGAAATAGGGTCACTTAATTCATCTACTACATAAAACACAGGGTGCAAGCCAGCTGTCATGCAATTGGTTAGTTAAATTTGGTATATCACAAGAAATTAATCAAATGCCTTTTTCTTTTCCTGATTTGTTTTTGTTTTTAGTTTGGTGGGTATTTGTCCTATGATTTGGGTTGGGTTATTACATTAGATCTGGAAGATAATAGTGATTAATACATGAATGTAAATTTATACAAGGTGATTTGCACGGGCGATGATGATTTTAGGTGACGGTGGTGGTGATTTGACTATGAGTGAGGATGTGATAGCGACGATTTGGGTCTTCTCGCATATTTTATTGTATATGTGGTGGTTGTGGATTTTTTAGGTGTGTTTGAAAGTAGAGGTGTCATAGTAACTGGTGGATAGTTTTGATGGAGGGCCAGGAATTGAAGCTTGGAAGATTTTGTCCTGAATAAGAGATGGATGGAGAACCCAATTCTTTAAGTTTGGAGGACTTCATCCTTGACAGGAGATTGATAAAGTTCATGAACCTGAAGCTTGGAGGACTTTGTCTAGGATAAAGAATCGATGGAGGCCTGATTCTTGAAGTTTGGAGGACTTCATCCTCGACAGGAGACTGATAGAGGCCTTGAACATGAAACTTGGAGGAGCTTGTCCAAGACAGAAGATCAATGGAGACTCAGAAGTTTTAAGTGTAAAATCACTGAATTTGATGATCCAGACTAGAGAGGTAAATATTTTCATTTACTAAACTCTACATTTTTGCTAGTTCCAAGACCTTTGACTAAAAGTGGACACTAAAGCTTCGTGAGTGCCAACTTCAAGAAGAGATATGATGCTTCATATTTCTTGTCTGAACCATCTTTCATTTCTATATCTTTATTGTCTAAGAATTTCAAGAGCCGTCAAGTTCTTAAAACATCTCCATTTAACTTCTTTGGTTTTCACCTCATATTTCCAGGATACATGATTTAGTCCAAGGGCAATCATTGTCAGAAGAACCAATTATTCATGTGTTCAATGCTGAAGAAACTCATTTTGAGGCAAACAAAGATGTTTCTTGAAGAAGTTAGTTTTTATTCTTCTTGATGGTGATGAACTTAAAGAAAATATACATGAGCTGTAGAGGAAAATGTAATGTTAAATCCAACATAAGTCCAAAACGCTGTCAAATAAAGTTAGGTGACTAGTAAATGTGAACTCTTGAAGGCACATCTTCGTACTATTGTTTGGTAATGAGTCGACTTTATGGAATTAACTTCGACTGGAGTTTAATTGGCTTGAAAATTGTATGAACTCTCATCATCCTTTTTTATGGTAAATTTTTCATCCTTAATAGCTCTTGTATATAGATAAAGACAAAATGAAATGAATCGACTGAACTTGAATTTACTCTTTTTTTTTATCCAAGCTGCTTACGTACGCAAAGAGGATCAAGTCGAATGTATTTCTTTACAAGAACACATTTTTTATTTATAGGGATGTTCACAATTTATCCTCTTACGGGCCAAGAGTAGTACATTTTATTATAATGAAAAATTTACAAGATATATAACTTTAAGCAAAAAAATGCTTTAGGAATTTTCGGTTGATAAGTTCGATTTGTAGTTCATCTTTGTCGACGATATTGTATGCTCGATTAGTGAATGCATGAGTAACAAACAATTGACTATCCCTTTTAGGTTGGAACTTGTCCCCAATATTTCTTGTAAATATGATCGTGCGTACTGAAAGTACCAAATTTCCAACTTTAAATGATCTTGATAGCACCTTTTTGTTGAAGGACTTCGTCAACCAAGTTTGATAGCATTCCAAGTGCATCTGTGCCTCTAATCTCTTTTCATCCAAAGCTTCTAGCTCCTATATTCCTAGATGATCATTTTCTTTTGTTGTTAAACCTTCTTGGATGGCAATTTGAAGTGACAGGATTTGACACTCCAAAGGAAGTACAGCTTCCACTTCGTACACTAAGGTAAAAGGAGTATCTTGTGTTGGAGTCCGATAGGTGGTTCGATAAGCACACAGGGCTGCATCGATTCTTTGATGTCAATCTCTTNTTGGATGGCAATCCGAAGTGACGGGATCTGACACTCTAGTGGAAGTACAGCTTCCACTCCATACACTAACGCAAAAGGAGTGGCTTGTGTTGGAGTCCGATAGGTGGTTCGATAAGCACACAGGGCTGCATCGATTCTTTGATGTCAATCTCTTTTCGATTTGGAACCAACCTTCTTTAGTAGACTACACAATATTTTGTTGAGCGTCTTTGTAACCCCTTAACTGTCGCATTGATATAGACGAGTTGTATTGTTTGAATCCAGACTTTGTACATAAATTATTTATGTGGCTATTGTAAAAGAATTTTTCATTATCAGTGATGATGTGTCATGTGATCATATAGATAAAGTATCTGAATATGAATGAAATCTACAACATTTTTTTTCTTTACTTCCTTCAATGGTACATTTTCATCCCACTTAGAGAAGTGATCAATCCCAATGAGGATGTATGAATGCCTGACTAAAGACTTTGAAGTTATATGTCCAATTACAGCAAGACTCCATGCATCGAATAGCCAAGAAGCTATTGTTGAATATAATGGTTCCGAATGTCGGTGGATGAAATTTGCATGGACTTGGCAAGCTTTACATTTCTTCATATAATCTATGGAGTCTTTTACCATAGATGCCCAATAGTAACCCATTCTTTTTATTCGAAAATGGAGTTTAGGTCTGGACTGATGAACACTGCAGATTTCAGAGGGGCTTCTTCCATGACATGTGTTTCTTCATCATTACTTAAGCATTGAATGAAAATTCCATCGAAAGAATGTCGGTAAAGTTTATCCTTATAAAGACAAAGCGAGATGCACGTCTCCTAATTTCGGTCTTTCGTCGTGGATTATCTGGTAACTTTTGATATTGAAGGAAATCGATTATGAGTTGTCTCCAATCATCATTTTCTTTATCAATGACTTCAACATTATAGTTTTCGGCTAGATTCACATGCAAAAATTATGGAAGCATCCATCTTTGAGCAATCAATATGGGATGAGAAAAAGTTACCATCTGATCTAGCTAAAACATCAGCCAAATTAGCTAAAGCATCAATTTATTTGTTTTCACTTCAAGCACAAATTTGATTTTTACTGAATCAAATCACTTCATTAGCATTGATTCTTATTCATGATATGTCTTCAAGTCTGAATTACGGACTTTGTACTCAGCTAAAAATTGGTTGATTATCAATTTAGAATCTCCAAAGACTTCTAGTTGATGAATACCCATATCTATAGCTGTCTCTAAGCCAATGATAAGAGCTTGATACTCCGCCACGTTGTTTGAACATTTTTCTNGAATTACGGACTTTGTACTCAGCTAAAAATTGGTTGATTATCAATTTAGAATCTCTAAACACTTCCAACTGATGAACATTCATGTCTAATGTCATCTCCAAGCCAAGTATATGGGCTTGATATTCCGTTACGTTATTTGAACATTTCTTTGTTAAGGCAAATAAGTAAGGCATGACAAGATCATGAGGAGTAACAAAGACTACTCCTACATCGACACCATAACTTCGAGCTACCTTGTCAAAGAATGAACTCCAAGATTTTGTAAATAGGGCCTCTCCATCCAAAAGGTCTTTATAAAGTTCCCATTTTGCTTGACTGGAATGATAAGCAAGGAAATCTGCTGGCTTGTCCTTTAATAGCCTTTTGTGGAATAAATTGGATATCGAACTTGGATAATAGAATGGCCCATTTTCCTATCCTTCCGAAAAAAACTAGCATGGACATTATGTTCTTTAGTGATCAATCTTTAAAACAAGACTGATTATATGTGATAGCATATAATGCCTTAGTTTTTTAGTCGCAAAGATCAATGCAATACATATTTTTTCAATAGGTGAATACTTCATTTTTGCACCTACCAATGTCAAACTCAAGTAATAGAGTGTATTCTCTTTTCTTTCATCATTGACATGGTTAAAAAGTGCATCTAGAGAATATTCTTGAGCTGCAACATAGAGTCAGTGGCTTCACTGGAGTCGAAGCTACGAGTACTGGTAAATGAGACAAATATTACTTAATGCTTTGAAAAGTATTTTGAAATGTATCATCCTACTCAAATGGTACATTTTTTTTTACCAATTTGTTGAATGGATGACAACGTTCGACAAGGTTAGAGATAAATCTTCGAATGTATGCATTTTTTCCTTGAAAACATTTCAACTCATGTACATTTATTGGCTCGGCATACTGATTTTTTCATCAATTTTTTATTGATCTATTTCAATGACCCAATGTTGAACAATGAAGCCAAGAAATTCCCTAGTGGTGACACCAAATGCACACTTTGGTGAATTTATATTTAGTTGATGCTGTCGGAGTCTCTTGAAAACATCTCGTAAGTCTTGTAGATGATTTCCACGTTTCTTTGTTTTAACAACAAGATCATCCACATAGCATTCCACATTCTTATACAGCATGTCATCGAAGATCTTTTGTATTGCCTACTGGTAGGTCGTCTCCTACATTTTTTAATCTAAAAGGAATAACTTTGTAATAATACATGCCTTTAGAAGCACAGAATGGTGTAAGCTCCTCATCTTTCAGATTAATTTATATTTTGTTGTATCTGAAAACCATCCATGGAAGATTGCATCCACCATCAGCTCTGTTATTGAAAGTGGGAAATCAATTTTTTGGACATGCTTTGTTCAAATCTCGAAAGTCAACACATATTCATAGTTGTCCATTCTTTTTCATGACAGGAACAACGTTTACAATCCAAGTTGGTTACTCGACTTCATTTATGAATCATACTTCAATAAGTTTGTTGACTTCCATTTCAATTTGAGGAATCGGGTCTGGTCAAGATCTTCTTTGAGGTTGCTTGATCGGTTGAACTCCATGTCTTACTACAAGGTGATGCACTAGAATCCTCGGATATTACC